>CAWVNZ010002400.1:0-60864 GCA_963930735.1 Dioctria linearis | reverse complement strand
AGAAAAAGGCAATCCCTGGCGTAATTAAAATTTGAGACAGTAAAAAATTATTTTTTGAATAATTTACTATAGAAAAGGCAATCCCTGGCGTATTTATAATTTTCGACAGTAAAAAATTAATTTTTGAATAATTTACTATAGAAAAGGCAATCCCTGGCGTAATTAAAATTTGCGACAGTAAAAATTATTTTTTGAATAATTTACTATAGAAAAGGCAATCCATGGCGTAATTAAAATTTGAGACAGTAAAAAATTATTTTTTGAATAATTTACTATAGAAAAGGCACTCCCTGGCGTAATTAAAATTTGCGACAGTAAAAAATTATTTTTTGCAAAATTTACTATAGAAAAGGCAATCCCTGGCGTAATTAAAATTTGCAACAGTAAAAAATTATTTTTTGAATAATTTACTATAGAAAAGGCAATCCCTGGCGTAATTATAATTTGCGACAGTAAAATATTAATTTTTGAATAATTTACTATAGAAAAGGCAATCCCTGGCGTAATTAAAATTTGCGACAGTAAAAAATTATTTTTTGAATAATTTACTATAGAAAAGGCAATCCCTGGCGTAATTATAATTTGCGACAGTAAAAAATTATTTTTTGAATAATTTACTATAGAAAAGGCAATCCCTGGCGTAATTAAAATTTGCGACAGTAAAAAATTATTTTTTGCAAAATTTACTATAGAAAAGGCAATCCCTGGCGTAATTAAAATTTGCAACAGTAAAGAATTATTTTTGCAAAATTTACTATAGAAAAGGCAATCCCTGGCGTAATTAAAATTTGCAACAGTAAAAAATTATTTTTTGAATAATTTACTATAGAAAAGGCAATCCCTGGCGTAATTATAATTTGCGACAGTAAAATATTAATTTTTGAATAATTTACTATAGAAAAGGCAATCCCTGGCGTAATTAAAATTTGCGACAGTAAAAAATTATTTTTTGAATAATTTACTATAGAAAAGGCAATCCCTGGCGTAATTATAATTTGCGACAGTAAAAAATTATTTTTTGAATAATTTACTATAAAAAAGGCAATCCCTGGCCTAATTAAAATTTGCGACAGTAAAAAATTATTTTTTGCAAAATTTACTATAGAAAAGGCAATCCCTGGCGTATTTAAAATTTGCAACAGTAAAAAATTATTTTTTGAATAATTTACTATAGAAAAGGCAATCCCTGGCGTAATTAAAATTTGCGACAGTAAAAAATTATTTTTTGAATAATTTACTATAGAAAAGGCAATCCCTGGCGTAATTAAAATTTGAGACAGTAAAAAATTATTTTTTGAATAATTTACTATAGAAAAGGCAATCCCTGGCGTAATTATAATTTTCGACAGTAAAAAATTAATTTTTGAATAATTTACTATAGAAAAGGCAATCCCTGGCGTAATTAAAATTTGCGACAGTAAAAAATTATTTTTTGAATAATTTACTATAGAAAAGGCAATCCATGGCGTAATTAAAATTTGAGACAGTAAAAAATTATTTTCTGAATAATTTACTATAGAAAAGGCAATCCCTGGCGTAATTAAAATTTGCGACAGTAAAAAATGAATTTTTGAATAATTTACTATAGAAAAGGCAATCCCTGGCGTAATTATAATTTGCGACAGTATAAAATTATTTTTTGAATAATTTACTATAGAAAAGGCAATCCCTGGCGTAATTAAAATTTGCGACAGTAAAAATTATTTTTTGCAAAATTTACTATAGAAAAGGCAATCCCTGGCGTAATTAAAATTTGCAACAGTAAAAAATTATTTTTTGAATAATTTACTATAGAAAAGGCAATCCCTGGCGTAATTAAAATTTGCGACAGTAAAAAATTATTTTTTGAATTATTTACTATAGAAAAGGCAATCCCTGGCGTAATTAAAATTTGCGACAGTAAAAAATTATTTTTTGAATAATTTACTATAGAAAAGGCAATCCCTGGCGTAATTATAATTTGCGACAGTAAAAAATTGTTTTTTGAATAATTTACTATAAAAAAGGCAATCCCTGGCGTAATTAAAATTTGCGACAGTAAAAAATTATTTTTTGGATAATTAAAAATTATTTTTTGAATAATTTACTATAGAAAAGGCAATCCCTGGCGTAATTAAAATTTGCGACAGTAAAAAATGAATTTTTGAATAATTTACTATAGAAAAGGCAATCCCTGGCGTAATTAAAATTTGCGACAGTAAAAAATTATTTTTTGCAAAATTTACTATAGAAAAGGCAATCCCTGGCGTAATTATAATTTGCGACAGTAAAAAATGAATTTTTGAATAATTTACTATAGAAAAGGCAATCCCTGGCGTAATTAAAATTTGCGACAGTATAAAATTATTTTTTGAATAATTTACTATAGAAAAGGCAATCCCTGGCGTAATTAAAATTTGAGACAGTAAAAAATTATTTTTTGCAAAATTTACTATAGAAAAGGCAATCCCTGGCGTAATTAAAATTTGCGACAGTAAAAAATTAATTTTTGAATAATTTACTATAGAAAAGGCAATCCCTGGCGTAATTAAAATTTGCGACAGTAAAAAATTATTTTTTGAATAATTTACTATAGAAAAGGCAATCCCTGGCGTAATTAAAATTTGCAACAGTAAAAAATTATTTTTTGCAAAATTTACTATAGAAAAGGCAATCCCTGGCGTAATTAAAATTTGCAACAGTAAAAAATTATTTTTTGAATAATTTACTATAGAAAAGGCAATCCCTGGCGTAATTATAATTTGCGACAGTAAAATATTAATTTTTGAATAATTTACTATAGAAAAGGCAATCCCTGGCGTAATTAAAATTTGCGACAGTAAAAAATTATTTTTTGAATAATTTACTATAGAAAAGGCAATCCCTGGCGTAATTATAATTTGCGACAGTAAAAAATTATTTTTTGAATAATTTACTATAGAAAAGGCAATCCCTGGCGTAATTAAAATTTGCGACAGTAAAAAATTATTTTTTGAATAATTTACTATAGAAAAGGCAATCCCTGGCGTAATTAAAATTTGCGACAGTAAAAAATTATTTTTTGAATAATTTACTATAAAAAAGGCAATCCCTGGCGTAATTAAAATTTGCGACAGTAAAAAATTATTTTTTGGAAAATTTACTATAGAAAAGGCAATCCCTGGCGTATTTAAAATTTGCAACAGTAAAAAATTATTTTTTGAATAATTTACTATAGAAAAGGCAATCCCTGGCGTAATTAAAATTTGCGACAGTAAAAAATTATTTTTAGCAAAATTTACTATACAAAAGGCAATCCCTGGCGTATTTAAAATTTGCGACAGTAAAAAATTATTTTTTTGCAAAATTTACTATAGAAAAGGCAATCCCTGGCGAAATTAAAATTTGAGACAGTAAAACATTATTTTTTGAATAATTTACTATAGAAAAGGCAATCCCTGGCGTAATTAAAATTTGAGACAGTAAAAAATTATTTTTTGCAAAATTTACTATAGAAAAGGCAATCCCTGGCGTAATTATAATTTGCGACAGTAAAATATTAATTTTTGAATAATTTACTATAGAAAAGGCAATCCCTGGCGTAATTAAAATTTGCGACAGTAAAAAATTATTTTTTGAATAATTTACTATAGAAAAGGCAATCCCTGGCGTAATTATAATTTGCGACAGTAAAAAATTATTTTTTGAATAATTTACTATAAAAAAGGCAATCCCTGGCCTAATTAAAATTTGCGACAGTAAAAAATTATTTTTTGCAAAATTTACTATAGAAAAGGCAATCCCTGGCGTATTTAAAATTTGCAACAGTAAAAAATTATTTTTTGAATAATTTACTATAGAAAAGGCAATCCCTGGCGTAATTAAAATTTGCGACAGTAAAAAATTATTTTTTGAATAATTTACTATAGAAAAGGCAATCCCTGGCGTAATTAAAATTTGAGACAGTAAAAAATTATTTTTTGAATAATTCACTATAGAAAAGGCAATCCCTGGCGTAATTATAATTTTCGACAGTAAAAAAATTAATTTTTGAATAATTTACTATAGAAAAGGCAATCCCTGGCGTAATTAAAATTTGCGACAGTAAAAAATTATTTTTTGAATAATTTACTATAGAAAAGGCAATCCATGGCGTAATTAAAATTTGAGACAGTAAAAAATTATTTTTTGAATAATTTACTATAGAAAAGGCACTCCCTGGCGTAATTAAAATTTGCGACAGTAAAAAATTATTTTTTGCAAAATTTACTATAGAAAAGGCAATCCCTGGCGTAATTAAAATTTGCAACAGTAAAAAATTATTTTTTGAATAATTTACTATAGAAAAGGCAATCCCTGGCGTAATTATAATTTGCGACAGTAAAATATTAATTTTTGAATAATTTACTATAGAAAAGGCAATCCCTGGCGTAATTAAAATTTGCGACAGTAAAAAATTATTTTTTGAATAATTTACTATAGAAAAGGCAATCCCTGGCGTAATTATAATTTGCGACAGTAAAAAATTATTTTTTGAATAATTTACTATAGAAAAGGCAATCCCTGGCGTAATTAAAATTTGCGACAGTAAAAAATTATTTTTTGCAAAATTTACTATAGAAAAGGCAATCCCTGGCGTAATTAAAATTTGCAACAGTAAAGAATTATTTTTTGCAAAATTTACTATAGAAAGGGCAATCCCTGGCGTAATTAAAATTTGCAACAGTAAAAAATTATTTTTTGAATAATTTACTATAGAAAAGGCAATCCCTGGAGTAATTATAATTTGCGACAGTAAAATATTAATTTTTGAATAATTTACTATAGAAAAGGCAATCCCTGGCGTAATTAAAATTTGCGACAGTAAAAAATTATTTTTTGAATAATTTACTATAGAAAAGGCAATCCCTGGCGTAGTTATAATTTGCGACAGTAAAAAATTATTTTTTGAATAATTTACTATAAAAAAGGCAATCCCTGGCCTAATTAAAATTTGCGACAGTAAAAAATTATTTTTTGCAAAATTTACTATAGAAAAGGCAATCCCTGGCGTATTTAAAATTTGCAACAGTAAAAAATTATTTTTTGAATAATTTACTATAGAAAAGGCAATCCCTGGCGTAATTAAAATTTGCGACAGTAAAAAATTATTTTTTGAATAATTTACTATAGAAAAGGCAATCCCTGGCGTAATTAAAATTTGAGACAGTAAAAAATTATTTTTTGAATAATTTACTATAGAAAAGGCAATCCCTGGCGTAATTATAATTTTCGACAGTAAAAAATTAATTTTTGAATAATTTACTATAGAAAAGGCAATCCCTGGCGTAATTAAAATTTGCGACAGTAAAAAATTATTTTTTGAATAATTTACTATAGAAAAGGCAATCCATGGCGTAATTAAAATTTGAGACAGTAAAAAATTATTTTTTGAATAATTTACTATAGAAAAGGCAATCCCTGGCGTAATTAAAATTTGCGACAGTAAAAAATGAATTTTTGAATAATTTACTATAGAAAAGGCAATCCCTGGCGTAATTATAATTTGCGACAGTATAAAATTATTTTTGAATAATTTACTATAGAATAGGCAATCCCTGGCGTAATTAAAATTTGCGACAGTAAAAATTATTTTTTGCAAAATTTACTATAGAAAAGGCAATCCCTGGCGTAATTAAAATTTGCAACAGTAAAAAATTATTTTTTGAATAATTTACTATAGAAAAGGCAATCCCTGGCGTAATTAAAATTTGAGACAGTAAAAAATTATTTTTTGAATAATTTACTATAGAAAAGGCAATCCCTGGCGTAATTAAAATTTGCGACAGTAAAAAATGAATTTTTGAATAATTTACTATAGAAAAGGCAATCCCTGGCGTAATTATAATTTGCGACAGTATAAAATTATTTTTTGAATAATTTACTATAGAATAGGCAATCCCTGGCGTAATTAAAATTTGCGACAGTAAAAATTATTTTTTGCAAAATTTACTATAGAAAAGGCAATCCCTGGCGTAATTAAAATTTGCAACAGTAAAAAATTATTTTTTGAATAATTTACTATAGAAAAGGCAATCCCTGGCGTAATTAAAATTTGCGACAGTAAAAAATTATTTTTTGAATAATTTACTATAGAAAAGGCAATCCCTGGCGTAATTAAAATTTGCAACAGTAAAAAATTATTTTTTGCAAAATTTACTATAGAAAAGGCAATCCCTGGCGTAATTAAAATTTGCAACAGTAAAAAATTATTTTTTGAATAATTTACTATAGAAAAGGCAATCCCTGGCGTAATTATAATTTGCGACAGTAAAATATTAATTTTTGAATAATTTACTATAGAAAAGGCAATCCCTGGCGTAATTAAAATTTGCGACAGTAAAAAATTATTTTTTGAATAATTTACTATAGAAAAGGCAATCCCTGGCGTAATTAAAATTTGAGACAGTAAAAAATTATTTTTTGAATAATTTACTATAGAAAAGGCAATCCCTGGCGTAATTAAAATTTGCGACAGTAAAAAATTATTTTTTGAATAATTTACTATAGAAAAGGCAATCCCTGGCGTAATTAAAATTTGAGACAGTAAAAAATTATTTTTTGAATAATTTACTATAGAAAAGGCAATCCCTGGCGTAATTAAAATTTGAGACAGTAAAAAATTATTTTTTGAATAATTTACTATAGAAAAGGCAATCCCTGGCGTAATTATAATTTTCGACAGTAAAAAATTAATTTTTGAATAATTTACTATAGAAAAGGCAATCCCTGGCGTAATTAAAATTTGCGACAGTAAAAAATTATTTTTTGAATAATTTACTATAGAAAAGGCAATCCATGGCGTAATTAAAATTTGAGACAGTAAAAAATTATTTTTTGAATAATTTACTATAGAAAAGGCAATCCCTGGCGTAATTAAAATTTGCGACAGTAAAAAATGAATTTTTGAATAATTTACTATAGAAAAGGCAATCCCTGGCGTAATTATAATTTGCGACAGTATAAAATTATTTTTTGAATAATTTACTATAGAATAGGCAATCCCTGGCGTAATTAAAATTTGCGACAGTAAAAATTATTTTTTGCAAAATTTACTATAGAAAAGGCAATCCCTGGCGTAATTAAAATTTGCAACAGTAAAAAATTATTTTTTGAATAATTTACTATAGAAAAGGCAATCCCTGGCGTAATTAAAATTTGCGACAGTAAAAAATTATTTTTTGAATAATTTACTATAGAAAAGGCAATCCCTGGCGTAATTAAAATTTGCAACAGTAAAAAATTATTTTTTGCAAAATTTACTATAGAAAAGGCAATCCCTGGCGTAATTAAAATTTGCAACAGTAAAAAATTATTTTTTGAATAATTTACTATAGAAAAGGCAATCCCTGGCGTAATTATAATTTGCGACAGTAAAATATTAATTTTTGAATAATTTACTATAGAAAAGGCAATCCCTGGCGTAATTAAAATTTGCGACAGTAAAAAATTATTTTTTGAATAATTTACTATAGAAAAGGCAATCCCTGGCATAATTATAATTTGCGACCGTAAAAAATTATTTTTTGAATAATTTACTATAGAAAAGGCAATCCCTGGCGTAATTAAAATTTGCGACAGTAAAAAATTATTTTTTGAATAATTTACTATAGAAAAGGCAATCCCTGGCGTAATTAAAATTTGCGACAGTAAAAAATTATTTTTTGAATAATTTACTATAAAAAAGGCAATCCCTGGCGTAATTAAAATTTGCGACAGTAAAAAATTATTTTTTGGAAAATTTACTATAGAAAAGGCAATCCCTGGCGTATTTAAAATTTGCAACAGTAAAAAATTATTTTTTGAATAATTTACTATAGAAAAGGCAATCCCTGGCGTAATTAAAATTTGCGACAGTAAAAAATTATTTTTAGCAAAATTTACTATACAAAAGGCAATCCCTGGCGTATTTAAAATTTGCGACAGTAAAAAATTATTTTTTTGCAAAATTTACTATAGAAAAGGCAATCCCTGGCGAAATTAAAATTTGAGACAGTAAAACATTATTTTTTGAATAATTTACTATAGAAAAGGCAATCCCTGGCGTAATTAAAATTTGAGACAGTAAAAAATTATTTTTTGCAAAATTTACTATAGAAAAGGCAATCCCTGGCGTAATTAAAATTTGCAACAGTAAAAAATTATTTTTTGCAAAATTTACTATAGAAAAGGCAATCCCTGGCGTAATTATAATTTGCGACAGTAAAATATTAATTTTTGAATAATTTACTATAGAAAAGGCAATCCCTGGCGTAATTAAAATTTGCGACAGTAAAAAATTATTTTTTGAATAATTTACTATAGAAAAGGCAATCCCTGGCGTAATTAAAATTTGCGACAGTAAAAAATTATTTTTAGCAAAATTTACTATACAAAAGGCAATCCCTGGCGTATTTAAAATTTGCGACAGTAAAAAATTATTTTTTTGCAAAATTTACTATAGAAAAGGCAATCCCTGGCGAAATTAAAATTTGAGACAGTAAAACATTATTTTTTGAATAATTTACTATAGAAAAGGCAATCCCTGGCGTAATTAAAATTTGAGACAGTAAAAAATTATTTTTTGCAAAATTTACTATAGAAAAGGCAATCCCTGGCGTAATTAAAATTTGCAACAGTAAAAAATTATTTTTTGAATAATTTACTATAGAAAAGGCAATCCCTGGCGTAATTATAATTTGCGACAGTAAAATATTAATTTTTGAATAATTTACTATAGAAAAGGCAATCCCTGGCGTAATTAAAATTTGCGACAGTAAAAAATTATTTTTTGAATAATTTACTATAGAAAAGGCAATCCCTGGCGTAATTATAATTTGCGACAGTAAAAAATTATTTTTTGAATAATTTACTATAGAAAAGGCAATCCCTGGCGTAATTAAAATTTGCGACAGTAAAAAATTATTTTTTGCAAAATTTACTATAGAAAAGGCAATCCCTGGCGTAATTAAAATTTGCAACAGTAAAGAATTATTTTTTGCAAAATTTACTATAGAAAGGGCAATCCCTGGCGTAATTAAAATTTGCAACAGTAAAAAATTATTTTTTGAATAATTTACTATAGAAAAGGCAATCCCTGGAGTAATTATAATTTGCGACAGTAAAATATTAATTTTTGAATAATTTACTATAGAAAAGGCAATCCCTGGCGTAATTAAAATTTGCGACAGTAAAAAATTATTTTTTGAATAATTTACTATAGAAAAGGCAATCCCTGGCGTAATTATAATTTTCGACAGTAAAAAATTATTTTTTGAATAATTTACTATAAAAAAGGCAATCCCTGGCCTAATTAAAATTTGCGACAGTAAAAAATTATTTTTTGCAAAATTTACTATAGAAAAGGCAATCCCTGGCGTATTTAAAATTTGCAACAGTAAAAAATTATTTTTTGAATAATTTACTATAGAAAAGGCAATCCCTGGCGTAATTAAAATTTGCGACAGTAAAAAATTATTTTTTGAATAATTTACTATAGAAAAGGCAATCCCTGGCGTAATTAAAATTTGAGACAGTAAAAAATTATTTTTTGAATAATTTACTATAGAAAAGGCAATCCCTGGCGTAATTATAATTTTCGACAGTAAAAAATTAATTTTTGAATAATTTACTATAGAAAAGGCAATCCCTGGCGTAATTAAAATTTGCGACAGTAAAAAATTATTTTTTGAATAATTTACTATAGAAAAGGCAATCCATGGCGTAATTAAAATTTGAGACAGTAAAAAATTATTTTTTGAATAATTTACTATAGAAAAGGCAATCCCTGGCGTAATTAAAATTTGCGACAGTAAAAAATGAATTTTTGAATAATTTACTATAGAAAAGGCAATCCCTGGCGTAATTATAATTTGCGACAGTATAAAATTATTTTTTGAATAATTTACTATAGAATAGGCAATCCCTGGCGTAATTAAAATTTGCGACAGTAAAAATTATTTTTTGCAAAATTTACTATAGAAAAGGTAATCCCTGGCGTAATTAAAATTTGCAACAGTAAAAAATTATTTTTTGAATAATTTACTATAGAAAAGGCAATCCCTGGCGTAATTAAAATTTGCGACAGTAAAAAATTATTTTTTGAATAATTTACTATAGAAAAGGCAATCCCTGGCGTAATTAAAATTTGCAACAGTAAAAAATTATTTTTTGCAAAATTTACTATAGAAAAGGCAATCCCTGGCGTAATTAAAATTTGCAACAGTAAAAAATTATTTTTTGAATAATTTACTATACAAAAGGCAATCCCTGGCGTAATTATAATTTGCGACAGTAAAATATTAATTTTTGAATAATTTACTATAGAAAAGGCAATCCCTGGCGTAATTAAAATTTGCGACAGTAAAAAATTATTTTTTGAATAATTTACTATAGAAAAGGCAATCCCTGGCATAATTATAATTTGCGACCGTAAAAAATTATTTTTTGAATAATTTACTATAGAAAAGGCAATCCCTGGCGTAATTAAAATTTGCGACAGTAAAAAATTATTTTTTGAATAATTTACTATAGAAAAGGCAATCCCTGGCGTAATTAAAATTTGCGACAGTAAAAAATTATTTTTTGAATAATTTACTATAAAAAAGGCAATCCCTGGCGTAATTAAAATTTGCGACAGTAAAAAATTATTTTTTGGAAAATTTACTATAGAAAAGGAAATCCCTGGCGTATTTAAAATTTGCAACAGTAAAAAATTATTTTTTGAATAATTTACTATAGAAAAGGCAATCCCTGGCGTAATTAAAATTTGCGACAGTAAAAAATTATTTTTAGCAAAATTTACTATACAAAAGGCAATCCCTGGCGTATTTAAAATTTGCGACAGTAAAAAATTATTTTTTTGCAAAATTTACTATAGAAAAGGCAATCCCTGGCGAAATTAAAATTTGAGACAGTAAAACATTATTTTTTGAATAATTTACTATAGAAAAGGCAATCCCTGGCGTAATTAAAATTTGAGACAGTAAAAAATTATTTTTTGAATAATTTACTATAGAAAAGGCAATCCCTGGCGTAATTAAAATTTGCGACAGTAAAAAATTATTTTTTGAATAATTTACTATAGAAATGGCAATCCCTGGCGTAATTAAAATTTGAGACAGTAAAAAATTATTTTTTGAATAATTTACTATAGAAAAGGCAATCCCTGGCGTAATTATAATTTTCGACAGTAAAAAATTAATTTTTGAATAATTTACTATAGAAAAGGCAATCCCTGGCGTAATTAAAATTTGCGACAGTAAAAAATTATTTTTTGAATAATTTACTATAGAAAAGGCAATCCATGGCGTAATTAAAATTTGAGACAGTAAAAAATTATTTTTTGAATAATTTACTATAGAAAAGGCAATCCCTGGCGTAATTAAAATTTGCGACAGTAAAAAATGAATTTTTGAATAATTTACTATAGAAAAGGCAATCCCTGGCGTAATTATAATTTGCGACAGTATAAAATTATTTTTTGAATAATTTACTATAGAATAGGCAATCCCTGGCGTAATTAAAATTTGCGACAGTAAAAATTATTTTTTGCAAAATTTACTATAGAAAAGGCAATCCCTGGCGTAATTAAAATTTGCAACAGTAAAAAATTATTTTTTGAATAATTTACTATAGAAAAGGCAATCCCTGGCGTAATTAAAATTTGCGACAGTAAAAAATTATTTTTTGAATAATTTACTATAGAAAAGGCAATCCCTGGCGTAATTAAAATTTGCAACAGTAAAAAATTATTTTTTGCAAAATTTACTATAGAAAAGGCAATCCCTGGCGTAATTAAAATTTGCAACAGTAAAAAATTATTTTTTGAATAATTTACTATAGAAAAGGCAATCCCTGGCGTAATTATAATTTGCGACAGTAAAATATTAATTTTTGAATAATTTACTATAGAAAAGGCAATCCCTGGCGTAATTAAAATTTGCGACAGTAAAAAATTATTTTTTGAATAATTTACTATAGAAAAGGCAATCCCTGGCATAATTATAATTTGCGACCGTAAAAAATTATTTTTTGAATAATTTACTATAGAAAAGGCAATCCCTGGCGTAATTAAAATTTGCGACAGTAAAAAATTATTTTTTGAATAATTTACTATAGAAAAGGCAATCCCTGGCGTAATTAAAATTTGCGACAGTAAAAAATTATTTTTTGAATAATTTACTATAAAAAAGGCAATCCCTGGCGTAATTAAAATTTGCGACAGTAAAAAATTATTTTTTGCAAAATTTACTATAGAAAAGGCAATCCCTGGCGTAATTAAAATTTGCAACAGTAAAAAATTATTTTTTGAATAATTTACTATAGAAAAGGCAATCCCTGGCGTATTTAAAATTTGCAACAGTAAAAAATTATTTTTTGAATAATTTACTATAGAAAAGGCAATCCCTGGCGTAATTAAAATTTGCGACAGTAAAAAATTATTTTTTAGCAAAATTTACTATACAAAAGGCAATCCCTGGCGTATTTAAAATTTGCGACAGTAAAAAATTATTTTTTTGCAAAATTTACTATAGAAAAGGCAATCCCTGGCGAAATTAAAATTTGAGACAGTAAAACATTATTTTTTGAATAATTTACTATAGAAAAGGCAATCCCTGGCGTAATTAAAATTTGAGACAGTAAAAAATTATTTTTTGCAAAATTTACTATAGAAAAGGCAATCCCTGGCGTAATTAAAATTTGCAACAGTAAAAAATTATTTTTTGCAAAATTTACTATAGAAAAGGCAATCCCTGGCGTAATTAAAATTTGCAACAGTAAAAAATTATTTTTTGAATAATTTACTATAGAAAAGGCAATCCCTGGCGTAATTATAATTTGCGACAGTAAAATATTAATTTTTGAATAATTTACTATAGAAAAGGCAATCCCTGGCGTAATTAAAATTTGCGACAGTAAAAAATTATTTTTTGAATAATTTACTATAGAAAAGGCAATCCCTGGCGTAATTATAATTTGCGACAGTAAAAAATTATTTTTTGAATAATTTACTATAGAAAAGGCAATCCCTGGCGTAATTAAAATTTGCGACAGTAAAAAATTATTTTTTGCAAAATTTACTATAGAAAAGGCAATCCCTGGCGTAATTAAAATTTGCAACAGTAAAGAATTATTTTTTGCAAAATTTACTATAGAAAAGGCAATCCCTGGCGTAATTAAAATTTGCAACAGTAAAAAATTATTTTTTGAATAATTTACTATAGAAAAGGCAATCCCTGGCGTAATTATAATTTGCGACAGTAAAATATTAATTTTTGAATAATTTACTATAGAAAAGGCAATCCCTGGCGTAATTAAAATTTGCGACAGTAAAAAATTATTTTTTGAATAATTTACTATAGAAAAGGCAATCCCTGGCGTAATTAAAATTTGCGACAGTATAAAATTATTTTTTGAATAATTTACTATAGAAAAGGCAATCCCTGGCGTAATTAAAATTTGAGACAGTAAAAAATTATTTTTTGCAAAATTTACTATAGAAAAGGCAATCCCTGGCGTAATTAAAATTTGCAACAGTAAAAAATTATTTTTTGCAAAATTTACTATAGAAAAGGCAATCCCTGGCGTAATTAAAATTTGCAACAGTAAAAAATTATTTTTTGAATAATTTACTATAGAAAAGGCAATCCCTGGCGTAATTATAATTTGCGACAGTAAAATATTAATCTTTGAATAATTTACTATAGAAAAGGCAATCCCTGGCGTAATTAAAATTTGCGACAGTAAAAAATTATTTTTTGAATAATTTACTATAGAAAAGGCAATCCCTGGCGTAATTATAATTTGCGACAGTAAAAAATTATTTTTTGAATAATTTACTATAGAAAAGGCAATCCCTGGCGTAATTAAAATTTGCGACAGTAAAAAATTATTTTTTGCAAAATTTACTATAGAAAAGGCAATCCCTGGCGTAATTAAAATTTGCAACAGTAAAGAATTATTTTTTGCAAAATTTACTATAGAAAAGGCAATCCCTGGCGTAATTAAAATTTGCAACAGTAAAAAATTATTTTTTGAATAATTTACTATAGAAAAGGCAATCCCTGGCGTAATTATAATTTGCGACAGTAAAATATTAATTTTTGAATAATTTACTATAGAAAAGGCAATCCCTGGCGTAATTAAAATTTGCGACAGTAAAAAATTATTTTTTGAATAATTTACTATAGAAAAGGCAATCCCTGGCGTAATTATAATTTGCGACAGTAAAAAATTATTTTTTGAATAATTTACTATAAAAAAGGCAATCCCTGGCCTAATTAAAATTTGCGACAGTAAAAAATTATTTTTTGCAAAATTTACTATAGAAAAGGCAATCCCTGGCGTATTTAAAATTTGCAACAGTAAAAAATTATTTTTTGAATAATTTACTATAGAAAAGGCAATCCCTGGCGTAATTAAAATTTGCGACAGTAAAAAATTATTTTTTGAATAATTTACTATAGAAAAGGCAATCCCTGGCGTAATTAAAATTTGAGACAGTAAAAAATTATTTTTTGAATAATTTACTATAGAAAAGGCAATCCCTGGCGTAATTATAATTTTCGACAGTAAAAAATTAATTTTTGAATAATTTACTATAGAAAAGGCAATCCCTGGCGTAATTAAAATTTGCGACAGTAAAAAATTATTTTTTGAATAATTTACTATAGAAAAGGCAATCCATGGCGTAATTAAAATTTGAGACAGTAAAAAATTATTTTTTGAATAATTTACTATAGAAAAGGCAATCCCTGGCGTAATTAAAATTTGCGACAGTAAAAAATGAATTTTTGAATAATTTACTATAGAAAAGGCAATCCCTGGCGTAATTATAATTTGCGACAGTATAAAATTATTTTTTGAATAATTTACTATAGAAAAGGCAATCCCTGGCGTAATTAAAATTTGCGACAGTAAAAATAATTTTTTGCAAAATTTACTATAGAAAAGGCAATCCCTGGCGTAATTAAAATTTGCAACAGTAAAAAATTATTTTTTGAATAATTTACTATAGAAAAGGCAATCCCTGGCGTAATTAAAATTTGCGACAGTAAAAAATTATTTTTTGAATAATTTACTATAGAAAAGGCAATCCCTGGCGTAATTAAAATTTGCGACAGTAAAAAATGAATTTTTGAATAATTTACTATAGAAAAGGCAATCCCTGGCGTAATTAAAATTTGCGACAGTAAAAAATTATTTTTTGCAAAATTTACTATAGAAAAGGCAATCCCTGGCGTAATTAAAATTTGCAACAGTAAAAAATTATTTTTTGCAAAATTTACTATAGAAAAGGCAATCCCTGGCGTAATTAAAATTTGCAACAGTAAAAAATTATTTTTTGCAAAATTTACTATAGAAAAGGCAATCCCTGGCGTAATTAAAATTTGCAACAGTAAAAAATTATTTTTTGCAAAATTTACTATAGAAAAGGCAATCCCTGGCGTAATTAAAATTTGCGACAGTAAAAAATTATTTTTTGCAAAATTTACTATAGAAAAGGCAATCCCTGGCGTATTTAAAATTTGCAACAGTAAAAAATTATTTTTTGAATAATTTACTATAGAAAAGGCAATCCCTGGCGTAATTAAAATTTGCGACAGTAAAAAATTATTTTAGCAAAATTTACTATACAAAAGGCAATCCCTGGCGTATTTAAAATTTGCGACAGTAAAAAATTATTTTTTTGCAAAATTTACTATAGAAAAGGCAATCCCTGGCGAAATTAAAATTTGAGACAGTAAAACATTATTTTTTGAATAACTTACTATAGAAAAGGCAATCCCTGGCGTAATTAAAATTTGAGACAGTAAAAAATTATTTTTTGCAAAATTTACTATAGAAAAGGCAATCCCTGGCGTAGTTAAAATTTGCGACAGTAAAAAATGAATTTTTGAATAATTTACTATACAAAAGGCAATCCCTGGCGTAATTAAAATTTGCAACAGTAAAAAATTATTTTTTGAATAATTTACTATAGAAAAGGCAATCCCTGGCGTATTTAAAATTTGAGACAGTAAAAAATTAATTTTTGAATAATTTACTATAGAAAAGGCAATGCCTGGCGTAATTAAAATTTGCGACACTAAACAATTATTTTTTGAATAATTTACTATAGAAAAGGCAATCCCTGGCGTAATTAAAATTTGCGACAGTAAAAAATTATTTTTTGCAAAATTTACTATAGAAAAGGCAATCCCTGGCGTAATTAAAATTTGCGACAGTAAAAAATTATTTTTTGCAAAATTTACTATAGAAAAGGCAATCCCTGGCGTAATTAAAATTTGCGACAGTAAAAAATGAATTTTTGAATAATTTACTATAGAAAAGGCAATCCCTGGCGTAATTGAAATTTGCAACAGTAAAAAATTGTTTTTTGAATAATTTACTATAGAAAAGGCAATTCCTGGCGTAATTAAAATTTGCGACAGTAAAAAATTATTTTTTGAATAATTTACTATAGAAAAGGCAATCCCTGGCGTAATTAAAATTTGCAACAGTAAAAAATTATTTTTTGAATAATTTACTATAGAAAAGGCAATCCCTGGCGTATTTAAAATTTGAGACAGTAAAAAATTAATTTTTGAATAATTTACTATAGAAAAGGCAATCCCTGGCGTAATTAAAATTTGCGACACTAAACAATTATTTTTTGATTAATTTACTATAGAAAAGGCAATCCCTGGCGTAATTAAAATTTGCGATAGTAAAAAATTATTTTTTGCAAAATTTACTATAGAAAAGGCAATCCCTGGCGTAATTAAAATTTGCGACAGTAAAAAAATATTTTTTGCAAAATTTACTATAGAAAAGGCAATCCCTGGCGTAGTTAAAATTTGCGACAGTAAAAAATGAATTTTTGAATAATTTACTATAGAAAAGGCAATCCCTGGCGTAATTAAAATTTGCGACAGTAAAAAATTATTTTTTGCAAAATTTACTATAGAAAAGGCAATCCCTGGCGTAATTAAAATTTGCGACAGTAAAAAATTATTTTTTGCAAAATTTACTATAGAAAAGGCAATCCCTGGCGTAATTAAAATTTGCATCAGTAAAAAATTATTTTTTGAAAAATTTACTACAGAAAAGGCAATCCCTGGCGTAATTAAAATTTGCGACAGTAAAAAATTATTTTTTGCAAAATTTACTATAGAAAAGGCAATCCCTGGCGTATTTAAAATTTGCAACAGTAAAAAATTATTTTTTGAATAATTTACTATAGAAAAGGCAATCCCTGGCGTAATTAAAATTTGAGACAGTAAAAAATTATTTTTTGAATAATTTACTATAGAAAAGGCAACCCCTGGCGTAATTAAAATTTGCGACAGTAAAAAATTATTTTTTGCAAAATTTACTATAGAAAAGGCAATCCCTGGCGTAATTAAAATTTGCGACAGTAAAAAATTATTTTTTGCAAAATTTACTATAGAAAAGGGAATCCCTGGCGCAATTAAGATATGAGACAGTATAAAATTATTTTTTGCTAAATTTACTATAGAAAGGCAATCCCTGGCGTAATTAAATTCTGCAACAGTAAAAAAATATTTTTTGAATAATTTACTATAGAAAAGGCAATCCCTGGCGTAATTAAAATTTGCGACAGTAAAAAATTATTTTTTGAATAATTTACTATAGAAAAGGCAATCCCTGGCGTAATTAAAATTTGAGACAGTATAAAATTATTTTTTGCAAAATTTACTATAGAAAAGGCAATCCCTGGCGTAATTAAAATTTGAGACAGTAAAAAATTATTTTTTGCAACATTTACTATAGAAAAGGCAATCCCTGGCGTAATTAAAACTTGCGACAGTATAAAATTATTTTTTGAATAATTTACTATAGAAAAGGCAATCCCTGGCGTAATTATAATTTGCGACAGTAAAAAATTATTTTTTGAATAATTTACTATAAAAAAGGCAATCCCTGGCGTAATTAAAATTTGCGACAGTAAAAAATTATTTTTTGGATAATTAAAAATTATTTTTTGAATAATTTACTATAGAAAAGGCAATCCCTGGCGTAATTAAAATTTGCGACAGTAAAAAATGAATTTTTGAATAATTTACTATAGAAAAGGCAATCCCTGGCGTAATTAAAATTTGCGACAGTAAAAAATAATTTTTTGCAAAATTTACTATAGAAAAGGCAATCCCTGGCGTAATTATAATTTGCGACAGTAAAAAATGAATTTTTGAATAATTTACTATAGAAAAGGCAATCCCTGGCGTAATTAAAATTTGCGACAGTATAAAATTATTTTTTGAATAATTTACTATAGAAAAGGCAATCCCTGGCGTAATTAAAATTTGAGACAGTAAAAAATTATTTTTTGCAAAATTTACTATAGAAAAGGCAATCCCTGGCGTAATTAAAATTTGCGACAGTAAAAAATTAATTTTTGAATAATTTACTATAGAAAAGGCAATCCCTGGCGTAATTAAAATTTGCGACAGTAAAAAATTATTTTTTGAATAATTTACTATAGAAAAGGCAATCCCTGGCGTAATTATAATTTGCGACAGTAAAAAATTATTTTTTGAATAATTTACTATAAAAAAGGCAATCCCTGGCGTAATTAAAATTTGCGACAGTAAAAAATTATTTTTTGGAAAATTTACTATAGAAAAGGCAATCCCTGGCGTATTTAAAATTTGCAACAGTAAAAAATTATTTTTTGAATAATTTACTATAGAAAAGGCAATCCCTGGCGTAATTAAAATTTGCGACAGTAAAAAATTATTTTTAGCAAAATTTACTATACAAAAGGCAATCCCTGGCGTATTTAAAATTTGCGACAGTAAAAAATTATTTTTTTGCAAAATTTACTATAGAAAAGGCAATCCCTGGCGAAATTAAAATTTGAGACAGTAAAACATTATTTTTTGAATAATTTACTATAGAAAAGGCAATCCCTGGCGTAATTAAAATTTGAGACAGTAAAAAATTATTTTTTGCAAAATTTACTATAGAAAAGGCAATCCCTGGCGTAATTAAAATTTGCAACAGTAAAAAATTATTTTTTGCAAAATTTACTATAGAAAAGGCAATCCTTGGCGTAATTAAAATTTGCAACAGTAAAAAATTATTTTTTGAATAATTTACTATAGAAAAGGCAATCCCTGGCGTAATTATAATTTGCGACAGTAAAATATTAATTTTTGAATAATTTACTATAGAAAAGGCAATCCCTGGCGTAATTAAAATTTGCGACAGTAAAAAATTATTTTTTGAATAATTTACTATAGAAAAGGCAATCCCTGGCGTAATTATAATTTGCGACAGTAAAAAATTATTTTTTGAATAATTTACTATAGAAAAGGCAATCCCTGGCGTAATTAAAATTTGCGACAGTAAAAAATTATTTTTTGCAAAATTTACTATAGAAAAGGCAATCCCTGGCGTAATTAAAATTTGCAACAGTAAAGAATTATTTTTTGCAAAATTTACTATAGAAAAGGCAATCCCTGGCGTAATTAAAATTTGCAACAGTAAAAAATTATTTTTTGAATAATTTACTATAGAAAAGGCAATCCCTGGCGTAATTATAATTTGCGACAGTAAAATATTAATTTTTGAATAATTTACTATAGAAAAGGCAATCCCTGGCGTAATTAAAATTTGCGACAGTAAAAAATTATTTTTTGAATAATTTACTATAGAAAAGGCAATCCCTGGCGTAATTATAATTTGCGACAGTAAAAAATTATTTTTTGAATAATTTACTATAAAAAAGGCAATCCCTGGCCTAATTAAAATTTGCGACAGTAAAAAATTATTTTTTGCAAAATTTACTATAGAAAAGGCAATCCCTGGCGTATTTAAAATTTGCAACAGTAAAAAATTATTTTTTGAATAATTTACTATAGAAAAGGCAATCCCTGGCGTAATTAAAATTTGCGACAGTAAAAAATTATTTTTTGAATAATTTACTATAGAAAAGGCAATCCCTGGCGTAATTAAAATTTGAGACAGTAAAAAATTATTTTTTGAATAATTTACTATAGAAAAGGCAATCCCTGGCGTAATTATAATTTTCGCCAGTAAAAAATTAATTTTTGAATAATTTACTATAGAAAAGGCAATCCCTGGCGTAATTAAAATTTGCGACAGTAAAAAATTATTTTTTGAATAATTTACTATAGAAAAGGCAATCCATGGCGTAATTAAAATTTGAGACAGTAAAAAATTATTTTTTGAATAATTTACTATAGAAAAGGCAATCCCTGGCGTAATTAAAATTTGCGACAGTAAAAATTGAATTTTTGAATAATTTACTATAGAAAAGGCAATCCCTGGCGTAATTATAATTTGCGACAGTATAAAATTATTTTTTGAATAATTTACTATAGAAAAGGCAATCCCTGGCGTAATTAAAATTTGCGACAGTAAAAATTATTTTTTGCAAAATTTACTATAGAAAAGGCAATCCCTGGCGTAATTAAAATTTGCAACAGTAAAAAATTATTTTTTGAATAATTTACTATAGAAAAGGCAATCCCTGGCGTAATTAAAATTTGCGACAGTAAAAAATTATTTTTTGAATAATTTACTATAGAAAAGGCAATCCCTGGCGTAATTAAAATTTGCGACAGTAAAAAATGAATTTTTGAATAATTTACTATAGAAAAGGCAATCCCTGGCGTAATTAAAATTTGCGACAGTAAAAAATTATTTTTTGCAAAATTTACTATAGAAAAGGCAATCCCTGGCGTAATTAAAATTTGCAACAGTAAAAAATTATTTTTTGCAAAATTTACTATAGAAAAGGCAATCCCTGGCGTAATTAAAATTTGCAACAGTAAAAAATTATTTTTTGCAAAATTTACTATAGAAAAGGCAATCCCTGGCGTAATTAAAATTTGCAACAGTAAAAAATTATTTTTTGCAAAATTTACTATAGAAAAGGCAATTTCTGGCGTAATTAAAATTTGCGACAGTAAAAAATTATTTTTTGCAAAATTTACTATAGAAAAGGCAATCCCTGGCGTAATTATAATTTGCGACAGTATAAAATTATTTTTTGCAAAATTTACTATAGAAAAAGTAATCCCTGGCGTAATTAAAATTTGAGACAGTAAAAAATTATTTTTTGAATAATTTACTATAGAAAAGGCAATCCCTGGCGTATTTAAAATTTGCAACAGTAAAAAATTATTTTTTGAATAATTTACTATAGAAAAGGCAATCCCTGGCGTAATTAAAATTTGCGACAGTAAAAAATTATTTTAGCAAAATTTACTATACAAAAGGCAATCCCTGGCGTATTTAAAATTTGCGACAGTAAAAAATTATTTTTTTGCAAAATTTACTACAGAAAAGGCAATCCCTGGCGAAATTAAAATTTGAGACAGTAAAACATTATTTTTTGAATAATTTACTATAGAAAAGGCAATCCCTGGCGTAATTAAAATTTGAGACAGTAAAAAATTATTTTTTGCAAAATTTACTTTAGAAAAGGCAATCCCTGGCGTAGTTAAAATTTGCGACAGTAAAAAATGAATTTTTGAATAATTTACTATACAAAAGGCAATCCCTGGCGTAATTAAAATTTGCAACAGTAAAAAATTATTTTTTGAATAATTTACTATAGAAAAGGCAATCCCTGGCGTATTTAAAATTTGAGACAGTAAAAAATTAATTTTTGAATAATTTACTATAGAAAAGGCAATCCCTGGCGTAATTAAAATTTGCGACAGTAAAAAATTATTTTTTGCAAAATTTACTATAGAAAAGGCAATCCCTGGCGTAATTAAAATTTGCGACAGTAAAAAATTATGTTTTGCAAAATTTACTATAGAAAAGGCAATCCCTGGCGTAATTAAAATTTGCGACAGTAAAAAATGAATTTTTGAATAATTTACTATAGAAAAGGCAATCCCTGGCGTAATTGAAATTTGCAACAGTAAAAAATTATTTTTTGAATAATTTACTATAGAAAAGGCAATTCCTGGCGTAATTAAAATTTGCGACAGTAAAAAATTATTTTTTGAATAATTTACTATAGAAAAGGCAATCCCTGGCGTAATTAAAATTTGCAACAGTAAAAAATTATTTTTTGAATAATTTACTATAGAAAAGGCAATCCCTGGCGTATTTAAAATTTGAGACAGTAAAAAATTAATTTTTGAATAATTTACTATAGAAAAGGCAATCCTTGGCGTAATTAAAATTTGCGACACTAAACAATTATTTTTTGATTAATTTACTATAGAAAAGGCAATCCCTGGCGTAATTAAAATTTGCGAGAGTAAAAAATTATTTTTTGCATAATTTACTATAGAAAAGGCAATCCCTGGCGTAATTAAAATTTGCGACAGTAAAAAATTATTTTTTGCAAAATTTACTATAGAAAAGGCAATCCCTGGCGTAATTAAAATTTGCGACAGTAAAAAATGAATTTTTGAATAATTTACTATAGAAAAGGCAATCCCTGGCGTAATTAAAATTTGCGACAGTAAAAAATTATTTTTTGCAAAATTTACTATAGAAAAGGCAATCCCTGGCGTAATTAAAATTTGCGACAGTAAAAAATTATTTTTTGCAAAATTTACTATAGAAAAGGCAATCCCTGGCGTAATTAAAATTTGCATCAGTAAAAAATTATTTTTTGAAAAATTTACTACAGAAAAGGCAATCCCTGGCGTAATTAAAATTTGCGACAGTAAAAAATTATTTTTTGCAAAATTTACTATAGAAAAGGCAATCCCTGGCGTATTTAAAATTTGCAACAGTAAAAAATTATTTTTTGAATAATTTACTATAGAAAAGGCAATCCCTGGCGTAATTAAAATTTGAGACAGTAAAAAATTATTTTTTGAATAATTTAATATAGAAAAGGCAACCCCTTGCGTAATTAAAATTTGCGACAGTAAAAAATTATTTTTTGCAAAATTTACTATAGAAAAGGCAATCCCTGGCGTAATTAAAATTTGCGACAGTAAAAAATTATTTTTTGCAAAATTTACTATAGAAAAGGGAATCCCTGGCGCAATTAAGATATGAGACAGTATAAAATTATTTTTTGCTAAATTTACTATAGAAAGGCAATCCCTGGCGTAATTAAATTCTGCAACAGTAAAAAAATATTTTTTGAATAATTTACTATAGAAAAGGCAATCCCTGGCGTAATTAAAATTTGCGACAGTAAAAAATTATTTTTTGAATAATTTACTATAGAAAAGGCAATGCCTGGCGTAATTAAAATTTGAGACAGTATAAAATTATTTTTTGCAAAATTTACTATAGAAAAGGCAATCCCTGGCGTAATTAAAATTTGAGACAGTAAAAAATTATTTTTTGCAACATTTACTATAGAAAAGGCAATCCCTGGCGTAATTAAAACTTGCGACAGTATAAAATTATTTTTTGAATAATTTACTATAGAAAAGGCAATCCCTGGCGTAATTAAAATTTGCAACACTAAAGAATTATTTTTTGAATAATTTCTATAGAAAAGGCAATCCCTGGCGTAATTAAAATTTGCGACCGTAAAAAATGAATTTTTGAATAATTTACTATAGAAAAGGCAATCCCTGGCGTATTTAAAATTTACGACACTAAACAATTATTTTTTGCAAAATTTACTATACAAAAGGCAATCCCTGGCGTATTTAAAATTTGCGACAGTAAAAAATTATTTTTTGCAAAATTTACTATAGAAAAGGCAATCCTTGGCGTAATTAAAATTTGCGACAGTAGAAAATAATTTTTTGCAAAATTTACTATAGAAAAGGCAATCCCTGGCGTAATTAAAATTTGCAACAGTAAAAAATGAATTTTTGAATAATTTACTATAGGAAAGGCAATCCCTGGCGTATTTAAAATTTGCGACAGTAAAAAATTATTTTTTGAATAATTTACTATAGAAAAGGCAATCCCTGGCGTAATTAAAATTTGCAACAGTAAAAAATTATTTTTTGCAAAATTTACTATAGAAAGGTAATCCCTGGCGTAATTAAAATTTGCGACAGTATAAAATAATTTTTTGAATAATTTACTATAGAAAAGGCAATCCCTGGCGTAATTAAAATTTGCAACAGTAAAAAATTATTTTTTGAATAATTTACTATAGAAAAGGCAATCCCTGGCGTATTTAAAATTTGCGACAGTAAAAAATTATTTTTTGAATAATTTACTATAGAAAAGGCAATCCCTGGCGTAATTAAAATTTGCGACAGTAAAAAATTATTTTTTGAATAATTTACTATAGAAAAGGCAATCCCTGGCGTAATTAAAATTTGCGACAGTAAAAAAATGATTTTTTGAATAATTTACTATAGAAAAGGCAATCCCTGGCGTAATTAAAATTTGCGACAGTAAAAAATTATTTTTTGAATAATTTACTATAGAAAAGGCAATCCCTGGCGTAATTAAAATTTGCGACAGTAAAAAATTATTTTTTGAATAATTTACTATAGAAAAGGTAATCCCTGGCGTAATTAAAATTTGCGACAGTAAAAAATTATTTTTTGCAAAATTTACTATAGAAAAGGCAATCCCTGGCGTATTTAAAATTTGCGACACTAAACAATTAGTTTTTGAATAATTTACTATAGAAAAGGCAATCCCTGGCGTATTTAAAATTTGCGACACTAAACAATTAGTTTTTGAATAATTTACTATAGAAAAGGCAATTCCTGGCGTAATTAAAATTTGCGACAGTATAAAATTATTTTTTGAATAATTTACTATAGAAAAGGCAATCCCTGGCGTAATTAAAATTTGCGACAGTAAAAAATTATTTTTTGAAAAATTTACTATAGAAAAGGCAATCCCTGGCGTAATTAAAATTTGCGACACTAAAAAATTATTTTTTGCAAAATTTACTATAGAAAAGGCAATCCCTGGCGTAATTATAATTTGCGACAGTATAAAATTATTTTTTGCAAAATTTACTATAGAAAAGGCAATCCCTGGCGCAATTAAAATTTGCGACACTAAGCAATTATTTTTTGAATAATTTACTATAGAAAAGGCAATCCCTGGCGTAACTACAATTTGCGACAGTAAAAAATGAATTTTTGAATAATTTACTATAGAAAAGGCAATCCCTGGCGTAATTAAAATTTGCGACACTAAACAATTATTTTTTGAATAATTTACTATAGAAAAGGCAATCCCTGGCGTAATTAAAATTTGCGACAGTAAAAAATTATTTTTTGAATAATTTACTATAGAAAAGGCAATCCCTGGCGTAATTAAAATTTGCAACAGTAAAAAATTATTTTTTGAATAATTTACTATAGAAAAGGCAATCCCTGGCGTAATTAAAATTTGAGACAGTAACAAATTATTTTTTGAATAATTTACTATAGAAAAGGCAATCCCTGGCGTAATTAAAATTTGCGACACTAAAAAATTATTTTTTGAATAATTTAGTATAGAAAAGGCAATCCCTGGCGTAATTAAAATTTGCGACAGTAAAAAAATATTTTTTGCAAAATTTACTATAGAAAAGGCAATCCCTGGCGTAATTAAAATTTGCGACACTAAACAATTATTTTTTGAATAATTTACTATAGAAAAGGCAATCCCTGGCGTAATTATAATTTGCGACAGTAAAAAATGAATTTTTGAATAATTTACTATAGAAAAGGCAATCCCTGGCGTAATTAAAATTTGCGACAGTAAAAAATTATTTTTTGCAAAATTTACTATAGAAAAGGCAAACCCTGGCGTAATTAAAATTTGCGACAGTAAAAAATTATTTTTTGAATAATTTACTATAGAAAAGGCAATCCCTGGCGAAATTAAAATTTGCGACAGAAAAAAATAATTTTTTGCAAAATTTACTATAGAAAAGGCAATCCCTGGCGTATTTAAAATTTGCAACAGTAAAAAATAAATTTTTGAATAATTTACTATAGAAAAGGGAATAAGTTACTATAGAAAAGGCAATCCCTGGCGTAATTAAAATTTGCGCCAGTAAAAAATTATTTTTTGAATAATTTACTATAGAAAAGGCAATCCCTGGCGTAATTAAAATTTGCGACAGTAAAAAATTATTTTTTGCAAAATTTACTATAGAAAAGGCAATCCCTGGCGTAATTAAAATTTGCGATAGTAAAAAATTATTTTTTGAATAATTTACTATAGAAAAGGCAATCCCTAGCGTAATTAAAATTTGCGACAGTAAAAAATTATTTTTTGAATAATTTACTATAGAAAAGGCAATCCCTGGCGTAATTAAAATTTGCGACAGTAAAAAATTATTTTTTGAATAATTTACTATAGAAAAGGCAATCCCTGGCGTAATTAAAATTTGCGAAAGTAAAAAATGAATTTTTGAATAATTTACTATAGAAAAGGCAATCCCTGGCGTAATTAAAATTTGCGACAGTATAAAATTATTTTTTGCAAAATTTACTATAGAAAAGGCAATCCCTGGCGTAATTAAAATTTGAGACAGTAAAAAAGTATTTTTTGAATAATTTACTATAGAAAAGGCAATCCCTGGCGTAATTAAAATTTGCGACAGTAAAAAATTATTTTTTGAATAATTTACTATAGAAAAGGCAATCCCTGGCGTATTTAAAATTTGCGACAGTAAAAAATTATTTTTTGAATAATTTACTATAGAAAAGGCAATCCCTGGCGTAATTAAAATTTGCGACACTAAACAATTAGTTTTTGAATAATTTACTATAGAAAAGGCAATCCCTGGCGTAATTAAAATTTGCAACAGTAAAAAATTATTTTTTGAATAATTTACTATAGAAAAGGCAATCCCTGGCGTAATTAAAATTTGCGACAGTAAAAAATTATTTTTTGCAAAATTTACTATAGAAAAGGCAATCCCTGGCGTAGTTCAAACTTGCGACAGTAAAAAATTATTTTTTGCAAAATTTACTATAGAAAAGGCAATCCATGGCGTAATTAAAACTTGCGACAGTAAAAAATTATTTTTGGCAAAATTTACTATAGAAAAGGCAATCCCTGGCGTAATTATAATTTGCGACACTAAACAATTTTTTTTTGAATAATTTACTATAGAAAAGGCAATCCCTGGCGTAATTAAAATTTGCGACAGTAAAAAATGAATTTTTGTATAATTTACTAAAGAAAAGGCAATCCCTGGCGTAATTAAAATTTGCGACAGTAAAAAATGAAGTTTTGAATAATTTACTATAGAAAAGGAAATCCCTGGAGTAATTAAAATTTGCGACAGTAAAAAATTATTTTTTGAATAATTTACTATAGAAAAGGCAATCCCTGGCGTAATTAAAATTTGAGACAGTAAACAATTATTTTTTGAATAATTTACTATAGAAAAGGCAATCCCTGGCGTAATTAAAATTTGCGACAGTAAAAAATGAATTTTTGAATAATTTACTATAGAAAAGGCAATCCCTGGCGTAATTAAAATTTGCGACAGTAAAAAATTATTTTTTACAAAATTTACTATAGAAAAGGCAATCCCTGGAGTAATTAAAATTTGCGACAGAAAAAAATTATTTTTTGAATAATTTACTATAGAAAAGGCAATCCCTGGCGTAATTAAAATTTGCAACAGTAAAAAATTATTTTTTGAATAATTTACTATAGAAAAGGCAATCCCTGGCGTAATTAAAATTTGCGACAGTAAAAAATTATTTTTTGACTAATTTACTATAGAAAAGGCAATCCCTGGCGTATTTAAAATTTGCAACAGTAAAAAATTATTTTTTGAATAATTTACTATAGAAAAGGCAATCCCTGGCGTAATTAAAATTTGAGACAGTAAACAATTATTTTTTGCAAAATTTACTATAGAAAAGGCAATCCCTGGCGTAGTTAAAATTTGCGACAGTAAAAAATTATTTTTTGAATAATTTACTATAGAAAAGGCAATCCCTGGCGTAATTAAAATTTGCAACAGTAAAAAATTATTTTTTGAATAATTTACTATATAAAAGGCAATCCCTGGCGTAATTAAAATTTGCGACAGTAAAAAATTATTTTTTGCAAAATTTACTATAGAAAAGTCAATCCCTGGCGTAATTAAAATTTGCAACAGTAAAAAATTATTTTTTGAATAATTAACTATAGAAAAGGCAATCCCTGGCGTAATTAAAATTTGCGACAGTAAAATATTATTTTTTGAATAATTTACTATAGAAAAGGCAATCCCTGGCATATTTAAAATTTGCGACAGTTAAAAATTATTTTTTGAATAATTTACTATAGAAAAGGCAATCCCTGGCGTAATTAAAATTTGCGACAGTAAAAAATTATTTTTTGAATAATTTACTATAGAAAAGGCAATCCCTGGCGTAATTATAATTTGCGACAGTAAAAAATGAATTTTTGAATAATTTACTATAGAAAAGGCAATCTCTGGCGTAATTAAAATTTGCGACAGTATAAAATTATTTTTTGCAAGATTTACTATAGAAAAGGCAATCCCTGGCGTAATTAAAACTTGCGACAGTAAAAAATTATTTTTTGCAAAATTTACTATAGAACAGGCAATCCCTGGCGTAATTAAAATTTGCGACACTAAACAATTAGTTTTTGAATAATTTACTATAGAAAAGGCAATCCCTGGCGTAATTAAAATTTGCGACAATAAAAAATTATTTTTTGAATAATTTACTATAGAAAAGGCAATCCCTGGCGTAATTAAAATTTGCAACAGTAAAAAATTATTTTTTGAATAATTTACTATAGAAAAGGCAATCCCTGGCGTAATTAAAATTTACGACAGTAGAAAATAATTTTTTGCAAAATTTACTATAGAAAAGGCAATCCCTGGCGTAATTAAAATTTGCAACAGTAAAAAATTAGTTTTTGAATAATTTACTATAGAAAAGGCAATCCCTGGCGTAATTAAAATTTGCGACAGTAAAAAATTATTTTTTTAATAACTTACTATAGAAAAGGCAATCCCTGGCGTATTTAAAATTTGCGACAGTAAAAAATTATTTTTTGAATAATTTACTACAGAAAAGGCAATCCCTGGCCTAATTAAAATTTGCAACAGTAAAAAATTATTTTTTGAATAATTTACTATAGAAAAGGCAATCCCTGGCGTAGTTAAAATTTGCGACAGTAAAAAATTTTTTTTTTGAATAATTTACTATAGAAAAGGCAATCCCTGGCGTAATTAAAATTTGCGGCAGTAAAAAATTATTTTTTGAATAATTTACTATAGAAAAGGCAATCCCTGGCGTAATTAAAATTTGCGACAGTAAAAAATTATTTTTTGAATAATTTACTATAGAAAAGCCAATCCCTGGCGTATTTAAAATTTGCGACAGTAAAAAATTATTTTTTGAATAATTTACTTTAGAAAAGGCAATCCCTGGCGTAATTAAAATTTGCAACAGTAAAAAATTATTTTTTGAATAAATTACTATAGAAAAGGCAATACCTGGCGTAATTAAAATTTGCGACAGTAAAAAATTATTTTTTGCAAAATTTACTATAGAAAAGGCAATCCCTGGCGTAATTAAAATTTGAAACAGTAAAAAATTATTTTTTGCAAAATTTACTACAGAAAAGGCAATCCCTGGCGCAATTAAAATTTGCGACAGTAAAAAATTATTTTTTGAATAATTTACTATAGAAAAGGCAATCCCTGGCGTAATTAAAATTTGCAACAGTAAAAAATTATTTTTTGCAAAATTTACTATAGAAAAGGCAATCCCTGGCGTAATTAAAATTTGCGACAGTATAAAATTATTTTTTGAATAATTTATTATAGAAAAGGCAATCCCTGGCGTAATTAAAATTTGCAACAGTAAAAAATTATTTTTTAAATAATTTACTATAACAAAGGCAATCTCTGGCGTATTTAAAATTTGCGACAGTAAAAAATTATTTTTTGAAAAATTTACTATAGAAAAGTCAATCCCTGGCGTAATTAAAATTTGCAACAGTAAAAAATTATTTTTTGCAAAATTTACTATAGAAAAGGCAATCCCTGGCGTAATTAAAATTTTCGACAGTATAAAATTATTTTTTGAATAAATTACTATAGAAAAGGCAATACCTGGCGTAATTAAAATTTGCGACAGTAAAAAATTATTTTTTGCAAAATTTACTATAGAAAAGGCAATCCCTGGCGTAATTAAAATTTGAAACAGTAAAAAATTATTTTTTGCAAAATTTACTACAGAAAAGGCAATCCCTGGCGCAATTAAAATTTGCGACAGTAAAAAATTATTTTTTGAATAATTTACTATAGAAAAGGCAATCCCTGGCGTAATTAAAATTTGCAACAGTAAAAAATTATTTTTTGCAAAATTTACTATAGAAAAGGCAATCCCTGGCGTAATTAAAATTTGCGACAGTATAAAATTATTTTTTGAATAATTTATTATAGAAAAGGCAATCCCTGGCGTAATTAAAATTTGCAACAGTAAAAAATTATTTTTTGAATAATTTACTATAGAAAAGGCAATCCCTGGTGTAATTAAAATTTGCGACAGTAAAAAATTATTTTTTGAATAATTTACTATAGAAAAGGCAATCCCTGGCGTAATTAAAATTTGCGACAGTAAAAAATTATTTTTTGAATAATTTACTATAGAAAAGGCAATCCCTGGCGTAATTAAAATTTGCGACAGTAAAAAATTATTTTTTTAAATAATTTACTATAACAAAGGCAATCTCTGGCGTATTTAAAATTTGCGACAGTAAAAAATTATTTTTTGAAAAATTTACTATAGAAAACTCAATCCCTGGCGTAATTAAAATTTGCAACAGTAAAAAATTATTTTTTGCAAAATTTACTATAGAAAAGGCAATCCCTGGCGTAATTAAAATTTTCGACAGTATAAAATTATTTTTTGAATAATTTACTATAGAAAAGGCAATCCCTGGCGTAATTAAAATTTGCGACAGTAAAAAAATTATTTTTTGAATAATTTACTATAGAAAAGGCAATCCCTTGCGTAATTAAAATTTGCGACAGTAAAAAATTAATTTTTGAATAATTTACTATAGAAAAGGCAATCCCTGGCGTAATTAAAATTTGCGACAGTAAAAAAATATTTTTTGCAAAATTTACTATACAAAAGGCAACCATGGCGTATTTAAAATTTGCGACACTAAAAAATTATTTTTTGCAAAATTTACTATAGAAAAGGCAATCCCTGGCGTAATTATAATTTGCGACAGTATAAAATTATTTTTTGCAAAATTTTCTATAGAAAAGGCAATCCCTGGCGTAATTAAAATTTGAGACAGTAAAAAATTATTTTTTGAATAATTTACTATAGAAAAGGCAATCCCTGACGTAATTAAAATTTGCGACAGTAAAAAATTATTTTTTGCAAAATTTACTATACAAAAGGCAATCCCTGGCGTAATTAAAATTTGCGACAGTAAAAAATGATTTTTTGAATAATTTACTATAGAAAAGGCAATCCCTGTCGTAATTAAAATTTGCGACAGTAAAAAATTATTTTTTGCAAAATTTACTATACAAAAGGCAATCCCTGGCGTAATTATAATTTGCGACAGTATAAAATTATTTTTTGAATAATTTACTATAGAAAAGGCAATCCCTGGCGTAATTAAAATTTGCGACACTAAACAATTAATTTTTGAATAATTTACTATAGAAAAGGCAATCCCTGGCGTAATTAAAATTTGCGACAGTAAAAAATGATTTTTTGAATAATTTACTATAGAAAAGGCAATCCCTGGCGTAATTAAAATTTGCGACAGTAAACAATTATTTTTTGCAAAATTTACTATAGAAAAGGCAATCCCTGGCGTAATTATAATTTGCGACAGTAAAAAATTATTTTTTGAATAATTTACTATAGAAAAGGCAATCCCTGGCGTATTTAAAATTTGCAACAGTAAAAAATTATTTTTTGAATAATTTACTATAGAAAAGGCAATCCCTGGCGGAATTAAAATTTCCGACAGTAAAAAAATATTTTTTGAATAATTTACTATAGAAAAGGCAATCCCTGGCGTAATTAAAATTTGCGACAGTAAAAAATGAATTTTTGAATAATTTACTATAGAAAAGGCAATCCCTGGCGTAATTAAAATTTGCGACAATAAACAATTATTTTTTGCAAAATTTACTATAGAAAAGGCAATCCCTGGCGTAATTATAATTTGCGACAGTAAAAAATTATTTTTTGAATAATTTACTATAGAAAAGGCAATCCCTGGCGTATTTAAAATTTGCAACAGTAAAAAATTATTTTTTGAATAATTTACTATAGAAAAGGCAATCCCTGGCGGAATTAAAATTTCCGACAGTAAAAAAATATTTTTTGAATAATTTACTATAGAAAAGGCAATCCCTGGCGTAATTAAAATTTGCGACAGTAAAAAATGAATTTTTGAATAATTTACTATAGAAAAGGCAATCCCTGGCGTAATTATAATTTGCGACAGTAAAAAATGAATTTTTGAATAATTTACTATAGAAAAGGCAATCTCTGGCGTAATTAAAATTTGCGACAGTATAAAATTATTTTTTGCTAGATTTACTATAGAAAAGGCAATCCCTGGCGTAATTAAAATTTGCGACAGTAAAAAATTATTTTTTGCAAAATTTACTATAGAAAAGGCAATCCCTGGCGTAATTATAATTTGCGACAGTAAAAAATTATTTTTTGAATATTTTACTATAGAAAAGGCAATCCCTGGCGTAATTAAAATTTGCGACAGTAAAAAATTATTTTTTGAATAATTTACTATAGAAAAGGCAATCCCTGGCGTAATTAAAATTTGCGACAGTAAAAAATTATTTTTTTAATAACTTACTATAGAAAAGGCAATCCCTGGCGTATTTAAAATTTGCGACAGTAAAAAATTATTTTTTGAATAATTTACTACAGAAAAGCCAATCCCTGGCCTAATTAAAATTTGCAACAGTAAAAAATTATTTTTTGAATAATTTACTATAGAAAAGGCAATCCCTGGCGTAATTAAAATTTGCGACAGTAAAAAATTATTTTTTGAATAATTAACTATAGAAAAGGCAATCCCTGGCGTAATTAAAATTTGCGGCAGTAAAAAATTATTTTTTGAATAATTTACTATAGAAAAGGCAATCCCTGGCGTAATTAAAATTTGCGACAGTAAAAAATTATTTTTTGAATAATTTACTATAGAAAAGGCAATCCCTGGCGTATTTAAAATTTGCGACAGTAAAAAATTATTTTTTGAATAATTTACTATAGAAAAGTCAATCCCTGGCGTAATTAAAATTTGCAAGAGTAAAAAATTATTTTTTGAATAAATTACTATAGAAAAGGCAATACCTGGCGTAATTAAAATTTGCGACAGTAAAAAATTATTTTTTGCAAAATTTACTATAGAAAAGGCAATCCCTGGCGTAATTAAAATTTGAAACAGTAAAAAATTATTTTTTGCAAAATTTAATACAGAAAAGGCAATCCCTGGCGTAATTAAAATTTGCGACAGTAAAAAATTATTTTTTGAATAATTTACTATAGAAAAGGCAATCCCTGGCGTAATTTAAATTTGCAACAGTAAAAAATTATTTTTTGCAAAATTTACTATAGAAAAGGCAATCCCTGGCGTAATTAAAATTTGCGACAGTATAAAATTATTTTTGAATAATTTACTATAGAAAAGGCAATCCCTGGCGTAATTAAAATTTGCAACAGTAAAAAATTATTTTTTGAATAATTTACTATAGAAAAGGCAATCCCTGGTGTAATTAAAATTTGCGACAGTAAAAAATTATTTTTTGAATAATTTACTATAGAAAAGGCAATCCCTGGCGTAATTAAAATTTGCGACAGTAAAAAATTATTTTTTGAATAATTTACTATAGAAAAGGCAATCCCTGGCGTAATTAAAATTTGCGACAGTAAAAAATTATTTTTTGCAAAATTTACTATAGAAAAGGCAATCCCTGGCGTAATTATAATTTGCGACAGTAAAAAATTATTTTTTGAATAATTTACTATAGAAATGGCAATCCCTGGCGTATTTAAAATTTGCAACAGTAAAAAATTATTTTTTGAATAATTTACTATAGAAAAGGCAATCCTTGGCGGAATTAAAATTTCCGACAGTAAAAAAATATTTTTTGAATAATTTACTATAGAAAAGGCAATCCCTGGCGTAATTAAAATTTGCGACAGTAAAAAATGAATTTTTGAATAATTTACTATAGAAAAGGCAATCCCTGGCGTAATTAAAATTTGCGACAGTAAAAAATTATTTTTTTAATAACTTACTATAGAAAAGGCAATCCCTGGCGTATTTAAAATTTGCGACAGTAAAAAATTATTTTTTGAATAATTTACTACAGAAAAGCCAATCCCTGGCCTAATTAAAATTTGCAACAGTAAAAAATTATTTTTGAATAATTTACTATAGAAAAGGCAATCCCTGGCGTAATTAAAATTTGCGACAGTAAAAAATTATTTTTTGAATAATTAACTATAGAAAAGGCAATCCCTGGCGTAATTAAAATTTGCGGCAGTAAAAAATTATTTTTTGAATAATTTACTATAGAAAAGGCAATCCCTGGCGTAATTAAAATTTGCGACAGTAAAAAATTATTTTTTGAATAATTTACTATAGAAAAGGCAATCCCTGGCGTATTTAAAATTTGCGACAGTAAAAAATTATTTTTTGAATAATTTACTATAGAAAAGTCAATCCCTGGCGTAATTAAAATTTGCAACAGTAAAAAATTATTTTTTGAATAAATTACTATAGAAAAGGCAATACCTGGCGTAATTAAATTTGCGACAGTAAAAAATTATTTTTTGCAAAATTTACTATAGAAAAGGCAATCCCTGGCGTAATTAAAATTTGAAACAGTAAAAAATTATTTTTTGCAAAATTTACTACAGAAAAGGCAATCCCTGGCGTAATTAAAATTTGCGACAGTAAAAAATTATTTTTTGAATAATTTACTATAGAAAAGGCAATCCCTGGCGTAATTTAAATTTGCAACAGTAAAAAATTATTTTTTGCAAAATTTACTATAGAAAAGGCAATCCCTGGCGTAATTAAAATGTGCGACAGTATAAAATTATTTTTTGAATAATTTACTATAGAAAAGGCAATCCCTTGCGTAATTAAAATTTGCAACAGTAAAAAATTATTTTTTGAATAATTTACTATAGAAAAGGCAATCCCTGGTGTAATTAAAATTTGCGACAGTAAAAAATTATTTTTTGAATAATTTACTATAGAAAAGGCAATCCCTGGCGTAATTAAAATTTGCGACAGTAAAAAATTATTTTTTGAATAATTTACTATAGAAAAGGCAATCCCTGGCGTAATTAAAATTTGCGACAGTAAAAAATTATTTTTTGAATAATTTACTATAGAAAAGGCAATCTCTGGCGTATTTAAAATTTGCGACAGTAAAAAATTATTTTTTGAATAATTTACTATAGAAAAAGGCAATCCCTGGCGTAATTAAAATTTGCAACAGTAAAAAATTATTTTTTGCAAAATTTACTATAGAAAAGGCAATCCCTGGCGTAATTAAAATTTTCGACAGTAAAAAATTATTTTTTGAATAATTTACTATAGAAAAGGCAATCCCTGGCGTAATTAAAATTTGCGACAGTAAAAAATTATTTTTTGAATAATTTACTATAGAAAAGGCAATCCCTGGCGTAATTAAAATTTGCGACAGTAAAAAATTAATTTTTGAATAATTTACTATAGAAAAGGCAATCCCTGGCGTAATTAAAATTTGCGACAGTAAAAAATTATTTTTTGCAAAATTTACTATACAAAAGGCAACCCTGGCGTATTTAAAATTTGCGACACTAAAAAATTATTTTTTGCAAAATTTACTATAGAAAAGGCAATCCCTGGCGTAATTATAATTTGCGACAGAATAAAATTATTTTTTGCAAAATTTACTATAGAAAAGGCAATCCCTGGCGTAATTAAAATTTGAGACAGTAAAAAATTATTTTTTGAATAATTTACTATAGAAAAGGCAATCCCTGTCGTAATTAAAATTTGCGACAGTAAAAAATTATTTTTTGCAAAATTTACTATACAAAAGGCAATCCCTGGCGTAATTAAAATTTGCGACAATAAAAAATGATTTTTTGAATAATTTACCATAGAAAAGGCAATCCCTGTCGTAATTAAAATTTGCGACAGTAAAAAATTATTTTTTGCAAAATTTACTATAGAAAAGGCAATCCCTGGCGTAATTATAATTTGCGACAGTAAAAAATTATTTTTTGAATAATTTACTATAGAAAAGGCAATCCCTGGCGTATTTAAAATTTGCAACAGTAAAAAATTATTTTTTGAATAATTTACTATATAAAAGGCAATCCCTGGCGGAATTAAAATTTCCGACAGTAAAAAAATATTTTTTGAATAATTTACTATAGAAAAGGCAATCCCTGGCGTAATTAAAATTTGCGACAGTAAAAAATGAATTTTTGAATAATTTACTATAGAAAAGGCAATCCCTGGCGTAATTAAAATTTGCAACAGTAAAAAATTATTTTTTGCAAAATTTAATATACAAAAGGCAATCCCTGGCGTATTTAAAATTTGCAAGAGTAAAAAATTATTTTTTGCAAAATTTACTATAGAAAAGGCAATCCCTGGCGTATTTAAAATTTGCAACAGTAAAAAATTATTTTTTGAATAATTTACTATAGAAAAGGCAATCCCTGGCGTAATTAAAATTTGCGACAGTAAAAAATTAATTTTTGAATAATTTACTATAGAAAAGGCAATCCCTGGCGTAATTAAAATTTGCGACAGTAAAAAATTATTTTTTGAATAATTTACTATAGAAAAGGCAATCCCTAGCGTAATTAAAATTTGCGACAGTATAAAATTATTTTTTGAATAATTTACTATAGAAAAGGCAATCCCTGGCGTAATTAAAATTTGAGACAGTAAAAAAATTATTTTTTGAATAATTTACTATAGAAAAGGCAATCCCTGGCGTAATTAAAATTTGCGACAGTAAAAAATTATTTTTTGCAAAATTTACTATAGAAAAGGCAATCCCTGGCGTAATTAAAATTTGAGACAGTAAAAAATTATTTTTTGAATAATTTACTATAGAAACGGCAATCCCTGGCGTAATTAAAATTTGCGACAGTAAAAAATTAATTTTTGCAAAATTTACTATACAAAAGGCAATCCCTGGCGTATTTAAAATTTGCGACAGTAAAAAATTATTTTTTGCAAAATTTACTATAGAAAAGGCAATCCCTGGCGTAATTAAAACTTGCGACAGTAAAAAATTATTTTTTGCAAAATTTACTATACAAAAGGCAATCCCTGGCGTATTTAAAATTTGCGACACTAAACAATTATTTTTTGCAAAATTTACTATACAAAAGGCAATCCCTGGCGTAATTATAATTTGCGACAGTATAAAATTATTTTTTGAATAATTTACTTTAGAAAAGGCAATCCCTGGCGTAATTAAAATTTGCGACACTAAACAATTATTTTTTGAATAATTTACTATAGAAAAGGCAATCCCTGGCGTAATTAAAATTTGAGACAGTAAAAAATTATTTTTTGAATAATTTACTATAGAAAAGGCAATCCCTGGCGTAATTAAAATTTGGGACAGTAAAAAAATTAGTTTTTGAATAATTTACTATAGAAAAGGCAATCCCTGGCGTAATTAAAATTTGCGACAGTAAAAAATTATTTTTTGCAAAATTTACTATAGAAAAGGCAATCCCTGGCGTAATTAAAACTTGCGACAGTAAAAAATTATTTTTTGAATAATTTACTATAGAAAAGGTAATCCCTGGCGTAATTAAAATTTGCGACAGTAAAAAATTATTTTTTGCAAAATTTACTATACAAAAGGCAATCCCTGGCGTAATTATAATTTGCGACAGTAAAAAATTATTTTTTGCAAAATTTACTATAGAAAAGAAAATCCCTGGCGTATTTAAAATTTGCAACAGTAAAAATTATTTTTTGCAAAATTTACTATAGAAAAGGCAATCCCTGGCGTAATTAAAATTTGAGACAGTAAAAAATTATTTTTTGAATAATTTACTATAGAAAAAGCAATCCCTGACGTAATTAAAATTTGCGACACAAAACAATTATTTTTTGAATAATTTACTATAGAAAAGGCAATCCCTGGCGTAATTAAAATTTGCGAGAGTAAACAATTATTTTTTGAATAATTTACTATAGAAAAGGCAATCCCTGGCGTAATTAAAATTTGCGACAGTAAAAAATTATTTTTTGCAAAATTTACTATACAAAAGGCAATCCCTGGCGTATTTAAAATTTGCGACACTAAACAATTATTTTTTGCAAAATTGACTATAGAAAAGGCAATCCCTGGCGTAATTAAAATTTGAGACAGTAAAAAATTATTTTTTGAATAATTTACTATAGAAAAGGCAATTCCTGGCGTAATTAAAATTTGCGACAGTAAAAAATTATTTTTTGCAAAATTTACTATAGAAAAGGCAATCCCTGGCGTAATTAAAATTTGCGACAGTAAAAAATTAATTTTTGAATAATTTACTATAGAAAAGGCAATCCCTGGCATAATTAAAATTTGCGACAGTATAAAATTATTTTTTGAATAATTTACTATAGAAAAGGCAATCCCTGGCGTAATTAAAATTTGCGACAGTAAAAAATTAATTTTTGAATAATTTACTATAGAAAAGGCAATCCCTGGCGTATTTAAAATTTGCGACACTAAACAATTATTTTTTGCAAAATTTACTATACAAAAGGCAATCCCTGGCGTATTTAAAATTTGCAACAGTAAAAAATTATTTTTTGCAAAATTTACTATAGAAAAGGCAATCCCTGGCGTAATTAAAATTTGTGAAAGAAAAAATTATTTTTTGAATAATTTACTATAGAAAAGGCAATCCCTGGCGCAATTATAATTTGCGACAGTAAAAAATTAATTTTTGAATAATTTACTATAGAAAAGGCAATCCCTGGCGTAATTAAAATTTGCGACACTAAACAATTATTTTTTGCAAAATTTACTATAGAAAAGGCAATCCCTGGCGTAATTATAATTTGCGACAGTAAAAAATTAATTTTTGAATAATTTACTATGGAAAAGGCAATCCCTGGCGTAATTAAAATTTGCGACACTAAACAATTATTTTTTGCAAAATTTACTATACAAAAGGCAATCCCTGGCGTATTTAAAATTTGCGACAGTACAAAATTATTTTTTGCAAAATTTACTATAGAAAAGGCAATCCCTGGCGTAGTTAAAATTTGCGACAGTAAAAAATTATTTTTGCAAAATTTACTATAGAAAAGGCAATCCCTGGCGTAATTAAAATTTGAGACAGTAAAAAATTATTTTTTGAATAACTTACTATAGAAAAGGCAATCCCTGGCGTAATTAAAATTTGCGACAGTAAAAATTATTTTTTGAATAATTTACTATAGAAAAGGCAATCCCTGGCGTAATTAAAATTTGCGACAGTAAAAAATTATTTTTTGCAAAATTTACTATAGAAAAGGCAATCCCTGGTGTAATTAAAATTTGCGACACTAAACAATTATTTTTTGCAAAATTTACTATACAAAAGGCAACCCCTGGCGTATTTAAAATTTGCGACAGTAAAAAATTATTTTTTGCAAAATTTACTATAGAAAAGGCAATCCCTGGCGTAATTAAAATTTGCGACAGTAAAAAATTATTTTTTGCAAAATTTACTATAGAAAAGGCAATCCCTGGCGTAATTAAAATTTGAGACAGTAAAAAATTATTTTTTGAATAATTTACTATAGAAAAGGCAATCCCTGGCGTAATTAAAATTTGCGACAGTAAAAATTATTTTTTGAATAATTTACTATAGAAAAGGCAATCCCTGGCGTAATTAAAATTTGCGACAGTAAAAAATTATTTTTTGCAAAATTTACTATAGAAAAGGCAGTCCCTGGCATATTTAAAATTTGCAACAGTAAAAAATTATTTTTTGAATAATTTACTATAGAAAAGGCAATCCCTGGCGTAATTAAAATTTGCAACAGTAAAAAATTATTTTTTGAATAATTTACTATAGAAAAGGCAATCCCTGGCGTAATTAAAATTTGCAACAGTAAAAAATAATTTTTTGAATAATTTACTCTAGAAAAGGCAATCCCTGGCGTAATTAAAATTTGCGACACTAAACAATTATTTTTTGAATAATTTACTATAGAAAAGGCAATCCCTGGCGTATTTAAAATTTGCGACAGTAAACAATTATTTTTTGCAAAATTTACTATAGAAAAGGCAATCCCTGGCATAATTAAAATTTGAGACAGTAAAAAATTATTTTTTGCAAAATTTACTATAGAAAAGGCAATCCCTGGCATATTTAAAATTTGCAACAGTAAAAAATTATTTTTTGAATAATTTACTATAGAAAAGGCAATCCCTGGCGTAATTAAAATTTGCAACAGTAAAAAATTATTTTTTGAATAATTTACTATAGAAAAGGCAATCCCTGGCGTAATTAAAATTTGCGAGAGTAAACAATTAGTTTTTGAATAATTTACTATAGAAAAGGTAATCCCTGGCGTAATTAAAATTTGCGACAGTAAAAAATTATTTTTTGCAAAATTTACTATACAAAAGGCAATCCCTGGCGTATTTAAAATTTGCGACACTAAACAATTATTTTTTGCAAAATTTACTATAGAAAAGGCAATCCCTGGCGTAATTAAAATTTGAGACAGTAAAAAATTATTTTTTGAATAATTTACTATAGAAAAGGCAATTCCTGGCGTAATTAAAATTTGCGACAGTAAAAAATTATTTTTTGCAAAATTTACTATAGAAAAGGCAATCCCTGGCGTAATTAAAATTTGCGACAGTAAAAAGTTAATTTTTGAATAATTTACTATAGAAAAGGCAATCCCTGGCATAATTAAAATTTGCGACAGTATAAAATTATTTTTTGAATAATTTACTATAGAAAAGGCAATCCCTGGCGTAATTAAAATTTGCGACAGTAAAAAATTAATTTTTGAATAATTTACTATAGAAAAGGCAATACCTGGCGTATTTAAAATTTGCGACACTAAACAATTATTTTTTGCAAAATTTACTATACAAAAGGCAATCCCTGGCGTATTTAAAATTTGCAACAGTAAAAAATTATTTTTTGCAAAATTTACTATAGAAAAGGCAATCCCTGGCGTAATTAAAATTTGTGACAGAAAAAATTATTTTTTGAATAATTTACTATAGAAAAGGCAATCCCTGGCGCAATTATAATTTGCGACAGTAAAAAATGAATTTTTGAATAATTTACTATAGAAAAGGCAATCCCTGGCGTAATTAAAATTTGCGACACTAAACAATTATTTTTTGCAAAATTTACTATAGAAAAGGCAATCCCTGGCGTAATTATAATTTGCGACACTAAACAATTATTTTTTGCAAAATTTACTATAGAAAAGGCAATCCCTGGCGTAATTATAATTTGCGACAGTAAAAAATTAATTTTTGAATAATTTACTATAGAAAAGGCAATCCCTGGCGTAATTAAAATTTGCGACATTAAACAATTATTTTTTGCAAAATTTACTATACAAAAGGCAATCCCTGGCGTATTTAAAATTTGCGACAGTACAAAATTATTTTTTGCAAAATTTACTATAGAAAAGGCAATCGCTGGCGTAGTTAAAATTTGCGACAGTAAAAAATTATTTTTTGCAAAATTTACTATAGAAAAGGCAATCCCTGGCGTAATTAAAATTTGAGACAGTAAAAAATTATTTTTTGAATAACTTACTATAGAAAAGGCAATCCCTGGCGTAATTAAAATTTGCGACAGTAAAAATTATTTTTTGAATAATTTACTATAGAAAAGGCAATCCCTGGCGTAATTAAAATTTGCGACAGTAAAAAATTATTTTTTGCAAAATTTACTATAGAAAAGGCAATCCCTGGTGTAATTAAAATTTGCGACACTAAACAATTATTTTTTGCAAAATTTACTACGCAAAAGGCAACCCCTGGCGTATTTAAAATTTGCGACAGTAAAAAATTATTTTTTGCAAAATTTACTATAGAAAAGGCAATCCCTGGCGTAATTAAAATTTGCGACAGTAAAAAATTATTTTTTGCAAAATTTACTATAGAAAAGGCAATCCCTGGCGTAATTAAAATTTGAGACAGTAAAAAATTATTTTTTGAATAATTTACTATAGAAAAGGCAATCCCTGGCGTAATTAAAATTTGCGACAGTAAAAATTATTTTTTGAATAATTTACTATAGAAAAGGCAATCCCTGGCGTAATTAAAATTTGCGACAGTAAAAAATTATTTTTTGCAAAATTTACTATAGAAAAGGCAATCCCTGGCATATTTAAAATTTGCAACAGTAAAAAATTATTTTTTGAATAATTTACTATAGAAAAGGCAATCCCTGGCGTAATTAAAATTTGCAACAGTAAAAAATTATTTTTTGAATAATTTACTATAGAAAAGGCAATCCCTGGCGTAATTAAAATCTGCAACAGTAAAAAATTATTTTTTGAATAATTTACTATAGAAAAGGCAATCCCTGGCGTAATTAAAATTTGCGACACTAAACAATTATTTTTTGAATAATTTACTATAGAAAAGGCAATCCCTGGCGTAATTAAAATTTGCGACACTAAACAATTATTTTTTGCAAAATTTACTATAGAAAAGGCAATCCCTGGCGTAATTATAATTTGCGACAGTAAAAAATTAATTTTTGAAAATTTACTATAGAAAAGGCAATCCCTGGCATATTTAAAATTTGCAACAGTAAAAAATTATTTTTTGAATAATTTACTATAGAAAAGGCAATCCCTGGCGTAATTAAAATTTGCAACAGTAAAAAATTATTTTTTGAATAATTTACTATAGAAAAGGCAATCCCTGGCGTAATTAAAATTTGCGACAGTAAAAAATTATTTTTTGCAAAATTTACTATACAAAAGGCAATCCCTGGGGTATTTAAAATTTGCGACACTAAACAATTATTTTTTGCAAAATTTACTATAGAAAAGGCAATCCCTGGCGTAATTAAAATTTGAGACAGTAAAAAATTATTTTTTGAATAATTTACTATAGAAAAGGCAATTCCTGGCGTAATTAAAATTTGCGACAGTAAAAAATTATTTTTTGCAAAATTTACTATAGAAAAGGCAATCCCTGGCGTAATTAAAATTTGCGACAGTAAAAAGTTAATTTTTGAATAATTTACTATAGAAAAGGCAATCCCTGGCATAATTAAAATTTGCGACAGTATAAAATTATTTTTTGAATAATTTACTATAGAAAAGGCAATCCCTGGCGTAATTAAAATTTGCGACAGTAAAAAATTAATTTTTGAATAATTTACTATAGAAAAGGCAATCCCTGGCGTATTTAAAATTTGCGACACTAAACAATTATTTTTTGCAAAATTTACTATACAAAAGGCAATCCCTGGCGTATTTAAAATTTGCAACAGTAAAAAATTATTTTTTGCAAAATTTACTATAGAAAAGGCAATCCCTGTTGTAATTAAAATTTGTGACAGAAAAAATTATTTTTTGAATAATTTACTATAGAAAAGGCAATCCCTGGCGCAATTATAATTTGCGACAGTAAAAAATGAATTTTTGAATAATTTACTATAGAAAAGGCAATCCCTGGCGTAATTAAAATTTGCGACACTAAACAATTATTTTTTGCAAAATTTACTATAGAAAAGGCAATCCCTGGCGTAATTATAATTTGCGACAGTAAAAAATTAATTTTTGAATAATTTACTATAGAAAAGGCAATCCCTGGCGTAATTAAAATTTGCGGCACTAAACAATTATTTTTTGCAAAATTTACTATACAAAAGGCAATCCCTGGCGTATTTAAAATTTGCGACAGTACAAAATTATTTTTTGCAAAATTCACTATAGAAAAGGCAATCCCTGGCGTAGTTAAAATTTGCGACAGTAAAAAATTATTTTTTGCAAAATTTACTATAGAAAAGGCAATCCCTGGCGTATTTAAAATTTGCGACAGTAAAAAATTATTTTTTTGCAAAATTTACTATAGAAAAGGCAATCCCTGGCGTAATTAAAATTTGCGACAGTAAAAAATTATTTTTTGCAAAATTTACTATAGAAAAGGCAATCCCTGGCGTAATTAAAATTTGCGACACTAAACAATTATTTTTTGCAAAATTTACTATAGAAAAGGCAATCCCTGGCGTATTTAAAATTTGCAACAGTAAAAAATTATTTTTTAATAATTTACTATAGAAAAGGCAATCCCTGGCGTAATTAAAATTTGCGACAGTAAAAAATTATTTTTTGAATAATTTACAATAGAAAAGGCAATCCCTGGCGCAATTATAATTTGCGACAGTAAAAAATGAATTTTTGAATAATTTACTATAGAAAAGGCAGTCCCTGGCGTAATTAAAATTTGTGACACTAAACAATTATTTTTTGCAAAATTTACTATAGAAAAGGCAATCCCTGGCGTAATTATAATTTGCGACACTAAACAATTATTTTTTGCAAAATTTACTATAGAAAAGGCAATCCCTGGCGTAATTATAATTTGCGACAGTAAAAAATTAATTTTTGAATAATTTACTGTAGAAAAGGCAATCCCTGGCGTAATTAAAATTTGCGACACTAAACAATTATTTTTTGCAAAATTTACTATACAAAAGGCAATCCCTGGCGTATTTAAAATTTGCGACAGTACAAAATTATTTTTTGCAAAATTTACTATAGAAAAGGCAATCCCTGGCGTAGTTAAAATTTGCGACAGTAAAAAATTATTTTTTGCAAAATTTACTATAGAAAAGGCAATCCCTGGCGTAATTAAAATTTGAGACAGTAAAAAATTATTTTTTGAATAACTTACTATAGAAAAGGCAATCCCTGGCGTAATTAAAATTTGCGACAGTAAAAATTATTTTTTGAATAATTTACTATAGAAAAGGCAATCCCTGGCGTAATTAAAATTTGCGACAGTAAAAAATTATTTTTTGCAAAATTTACTATAGAAAAGGCAATCCCTGGCGTAATTAAAATTTGAGACAGTAAAAAATTATTTTTTGAATAATTTACTATAGAAAAGGCAATCCCTGGCGTAATTAAAATTTGCGACAGTAAAAATTATTTTTTGAATAATTTACTATAGAAAAGGCAATCCCTGGCGTAATTAAAATTTGCGACAGTAAAAAATTATTTTTTGCAAAATTTACTATAGAAAAGGCAATCCCTGGCATATTTAAAATTTGCAACAGTAAAAAATTATTTTTTGAATAATTTACTATAGAAAAGGCAATCCCTGGCGTAATTAAAATTTGCAACAGTAAAAAATTATTTTTTGAATAATTTACTATAGAAAAGGCAATCCCTGGCGTAATTAAAATCTGCAACAGTAAAAAATTATTTTTTGAATAATTTACTATAGAAAAGGCAATCCCTGGCGTAATTAAAATTTGCGACACTAAACAATTATTTTTTGAATAATTTACTATAGAAAAGGCAATCCCTGGCGTATTTAAAATTTGCGACAGTAAACAATTATTTTTTGCAAAATTTACTATAGAAAAGGCAATCCCTGGCGTAATTAAAATTTGAGACAGTAAAAATTATTTTTTGCAAAATTTACTATAGAAAAGGCAATCCCTGGCATATTTAAAATTTGCAACAGTAAAAAATTATTTTTTGAATAATTTACTATAGAAAAGGCAATCCCTGGCGTAATTAAAATTTGCAACAGTAAAAAATTATTTTTTGAATAATTTACTATAGAAAAGGCAATCCCTGGCGTAATTAAAATTTGCGACAGTAAACAATTATTTTTTGAATAATTTACTATAGAAAAGGCAATCCCTGGCGTAATTAAAATTTGCGACAGTAAAAAATTATTTTTTGCAAAATTTACTATACAAAAGGCAATCCCTGGGGTATTTAAAATTTGCGACACTAAACAATTATTTTTTGCAAAATTTACTATAGAAAAGGCAATCCCTGGCGTAATTAAAATTTGAGACAGTAAAAAATTATTTTTTGAATAATTTACTATAGAAAAGGCAATTCCTGGCGTAATTAAAATTTGCGACAGTAAAAAATTATTTTTTGCAAAATTTACTATAGAAAAGGCAATCCCTGGCGTAATTAAAATTTGCGACAGTAAAAAGTTAATTTTTGAATAATTTACTATAGAAAAGGCAATCCCTGGCATAATTAAAATTTGCGACAGTATAAAATTATTTTTTGAATAATTTACTATAGAAAAGGCAATCCCTGGCGTAATTAAAATTTGCGACAGTAAAAAATTAATTTTTGAATAATTTACTATAGAAAAGGCAATCCCTGGCGTATTTAAAATTTGCGACACTAAACAATTATTTTTTGCAAAATTTACTATACAAAAGGCAATCCCTGGCGTATTTAAAATTTGCAACAGTAAAAAATTATTTTTTGCAAAATTTACTATAGAAAAGGCAATCCCTGTTGTAATTAAAATTTGTGACAGAAAAAATTATTTTTTGAATAATTTACTATAGAAAAGGCAATCCCTGGCGCAATTATAATTTGCGACAGTAAAAAATGAATTTTTGAATAATTTACTATAGAAAAGGCAATCCCTGGCGTAATTAAAATTTGCGACACTAAACAATTATTTTTTGCAAAATTTACTATAGAAAAGGCAATCCCTGGCGTAATTATAATTTGCGACAGTAAAAAATTAATTTTTGAATAATTTACTATAGAAAAGGCAATCCCTGGCGTAATTAAAATTTGCGGCACTAAACAATTATTTTTTGCAAAATTTACTATACAAAAGGCAATCCCTGGCGTATTTAAAATTTGCGACAGTACAAAATTATTTTTTGCAAAATTCACTATAGAAAAGGCAATCCCTGGCGTAGTTAAAATTTGCGACAGTAAAAAATTATTTTTTGCAAAATTTACTATAGAAAAGGCAATCCCTGGCGTATTTAAAATTTGCGACAGTAAAAAATTATTTTTTTGCAAAATTTACTATAGAAAAGGCAATCCCTGGCGTAATTAAAATTTGCGACAGTAAAAAATTATTTTTTGCAAAATTTACTATAGAAAAGGCAATCCCTGGCGTAATTAAAATTTGCGACACTAAACAATTATTTTTTGCAAAATTTACTATAGAAAAGGCAATCCCTGGCGTATTTAAAATTTGCAACAGTAAAAAATTATTTTTTAATAATTTACTATAGAAAAGGCAATCCCTGGCGTAATTAAAATTTGCGACAGTAAAAAATTATTTTTTGAATAACTTACTATAGAAAAGGCAATCCCTGGCGTAATTAAAATTTGCGACAGTAAAAAATTATTTTTTCAAAATTTACTATAGAAAAGGCAATCCCTGGCGTAATTATAATTTGCGACAGTAAAAAATTAATTTTTGAATAATTTACTATAGAAAAGGCAATCCCTGGCGTAATTAAAATTTGCGACACTAAACAATTATTTTTTGCATAATTTACTATACAAAAGGCAATTCCTGGCGTATTTAAAATTTGCGACAGTAAAAAATTATTTTTTGAAAAATTTACTATAGAAAAGGCAATCCCTGGCGTAATTAAAATTTGAGACAGTAAAAAATTATTTTTTGAATAATTTACTATAGAAAAAGCAATCCCTGGCGTAATTAAAATTTGCGACAGTAAAAAATTATTTTTTGAATAATTTACTATAGAAAAGGCAATCCCTGGCGTAATTAAAATTTGCACCACTAAACAATTAATTTTTGAATAATTTACTATAGAAAAGGCAATCCCTGGCGTAATTATAATTTGCGACAGTAAAAAATGAATTTTTGAATAATTTACTATAGAAAAGGCAATCCCTGGCGTAATTAAAATTTGCGACACTAAACAATTATTTTTTGGCAAATTTACTATACAAAAGGCAATCCCTGGCGTATTTAAAATTTGCGACAGTAAAAAATTATTTTTTGCAAAATTTACTATAGAAAAGGCAATCCCTGGCGTAAATAAAATTTTGCGACAGTAAAAAATTATTTTTTGCAAAATTTACTATAGAAAAGGCAATCCCTGGCGTAATTAAAATTTGAGACAGTAAAAAATTATTTTTTGAATAATTTACTATAGAAAAGGCAATCCCTGGCGTAATTAAAATTTGCGACAGTAAAAATTATTTTTTGAATAATTTACTATAGAAAAGGCAATCCCTGGCGTAATTAAAATTTGCGACAGTAAAAAATTATTTTTTGCAAAATTTACTATAGAAAAGGCAATCCCTGGCGTAATTAAAATTTGCGACAGTAAAAAATTATTTTTTGCAAAATTTACTATAGAAAAGGCAATCCCTGGCGTAATTAAAATTTGAGACAGTAAAAAATGAATTTTTGAATAATTTACTCTAGAAAAGGCAATCCCTGGCGTAATTAAAATTTGCGACACTAAACAATTATTTTTTGCAAAATTTACTATACAAAAGGCAATCCCTGGCGTAATTAAAATTTGCGACAGGTAAAAATTATTTTTTGAATAATTTACTATAGAAAAGGCAATCCCTGGCGTAATTAAAATTTGCGACAGTAAAAAATTATTTTTTGCAAAATTTACTATAGAAAAGGCAATCCCTGGCGTAATTAAAATTTGCGACAGTAAAAAATTATTTTTTGAATAATTTACTATAGAAAAGGCAATCCCTGGCGTAATTAAAATTTGCGACAGTAAAAAATGAATTTTTGAATAATTTACTATAGAAAAGGCAATCCCTGGCGTAATTAAAATTTGAGACAGTAAAGAATTATTTTTTGAATAATTTACTATAGAAAAGGCAATCCCTGGCGTAATTAAAATTTGCGACAGTAAAAATTATTTTTTGAATAATTTACTATAGAAAAGGCAATCCCTGGCGTAATTAAAATTTGCGACAGTAAAAAATTATTTTTTGCAAAATTTACTATAGAAAAGGCAATACCTGGCGTATTTAAAATATGCGACAGTAAAAAATTATTTTTTGCAAAATTTACTATAGAAAAGGCAATCCCTGGCGTAATTAAAATTTGAGACAGTAAAAAATTATTTTTTGAATAATTTACTATAGAAAAGGCAATCCCTGGCGTAATTAAAATTTGCGACAGTAAAAAATTATTTTTTGCAAAATTTACTATAGAAAAGGCAATCCCTGGCGTAATTAAAATTTGCGACACTAAACAATTATTTTTTGCAAAATTTACTATAGAAAAGGCAATCCCTGGCGTAATTATAATTTGCGACAGTAAAAAATTAATTTTTGAATAATTTACTATAGAAAAGGCAATCCCTGGCGTAATTAAAATTTGCGACACTAAACAATTATTTTTTGCAAAATTTACTATACAAAAGGCAATCCCTGGCGTATTTAAAATTTGCGACAGTAAAAAATTATTTTTTGAATAATTTACTATAGAAAAGGCAATCCCTGGCGTAATTAAAATTTGAGACAGTAAAAATTTTTTTTTTGAATAATTTACTATAGAAAAGGCAATCCCTGGCGTAATTAAAATTTGCGACAGTAAAAAATTATTTTTTGAATAATTTACTATAGAAAAGGCAATCCCTGGCGTAATTAAAATTTGCGACACTAAACAATTAATTTTTGAATAATTTACTATAGAAAAGGCAATCCCTGGCGTAATTATAATTTGCGACAGTAAAAAATGAATTTTTGAATAATTTACTATAGAAAAGGCAATCCCTGGCGTAATTAAAATTTGCGACACTAAACAATTATTTTTTGCAAAATTTACTATACAAAAGGCAATCCCTGGCGTAATTAAAATTTGAGACAGTAAAAAATTATTTTTTGCAAAATTTACTATTGGAAAGGCAATCCCTGGCGTAATTAAAATTTGCGACAGTAAAAAATTATTTTTTGAATAATTTACTATAGAAAAGGCAATCCCTGGCGTAATTAAAATTTGCGACAGTAAAAAATGAATTTTTGAATAATTTACTATAGAAAAGGCAATCCCTGGCGTAATTAAAATTTGCGACAATATAAAATTATTTTTTGAATAATTTACTATACAAAAGGCAATCCCTGGCGTAATTAAAATTTGAGACACTAAACAATTATTTTTTGAATAATTTACTATAGAAAAGGCAATCCCTGGCGTAATTAAAATTTGCGACAGTAAAAAATTAATTTTTGAATAATTTACTATACAAAAGGCAATCCCTGGCGTATTTAAAATTTGCAACAGTAAAAAATTATTTTTTGCAAAATTTACTATAGAAAAGGCAATCCCTGGCGTAATTAAAATTTGTGACAGAAAAAATTATTTTTTGAATAATTTACTATAGAAAAGGCAATCCCTGGCGCAATTATAATTTGCGACAGTAAAAAATGAATTTTTGAATAATTTACTATAGAAAAGGCAATCCCTGGCGTAATTAAAATTTGCGACACTAAACAATTATTTTTTGCAAAATTTACTATAGAAAAGGCAATCCCTGGCGTAATTATAATTTGCGACAGTAAAAAATTAATTTTTGAATAATTTACTATAGAAAAGGCAATCCCTGGCGTAATTAAAATTTGCGGCACTAAACAATTATTTTTTGCAAAATTTACTATACAAAAGGCAATCCCTGGCGTATTTAAAATTTGCGACAGTACAAAATTATTTTTTGCAAAATTCACTATAGAAAAGGCAATCCCTGGCGTAGTTAAAATTTGCGACAGTAAAAAATTATTTTTTGCAAAATTTACTATAGAAAAGGCAATCCCTGGCGTATTTAAAATTTGCGACAGTAAAAAATTATTTTTTTGCAAAATTTACTATAGAAAAGGCAATCCCTGGCGTAATTAAAATTTGCGACAGTAAAAAATTATTTTTTGCAAAATTTACTATAGAAAAGGCAATCCCTGGCGTAATTAAAATTTGCGACACTAAACAATTATTTTTTGCAAAATTTACTATAGAAAAGGCAATCCCTGGCGTATTTAAAATTTGCAACAGTAAAAAATTATTTTTTAATAATTTACTATAGAAAAGGCAATCCCTGGCGTAATTAAAATTTGGGACAGTAAAAAATTATTTTTTGAATAATTTACTATAGAAAAGGCAATCCCTGGCGTAATTAAAATTTGCGACAGTAAAAAATTATTTTTTGCAAAATTTACTATAGAAAAGGCAATCTCTGGCGTAATTAAAATTTGCGACAGTAAAAAATTATTTTTTGCAAAACTTACTATAGAAAAGGCAATCCCTGGCGTAATTAAAATTTGCGACACTAAACAATTATTTTTTGCAAAATTTACTATAGAAAAGGCAATCCCTGGCGTAATTATAATTTGCGACAGTAAAAAATTAATTTTTGAATAATTTACTATAGAAAAGGCAATCCCTGGCGTAATTAAAATTTGCGACACTAAACAATTATTTTTTGCAAAATTTACTATACAAAAGGCAATTCCTGGCGTATTTAAAATTTGCGACAGTAAAAAATTATTTTTTGAAAAATTTACTATAGAAAAGGCAATCCCTGGCGTAATTAAAATTTGAGACAGTAAAAAATTGTTTTTTGAATAATTTACTATAGAAAAGGCAATCCCTGGCGTAATTAAAATTTGCGACAGTAAAAAATTATTTTTTGAATAATTTACTATAGAAAAGGCAATCCCTGGCGTAATTAAAATTTGCGACACTAAACAATTATTTTTTGCAAAATTTACTATACAAAAGGCAATTCCTGGCGTATTTAAAATTTGCGACAGTAAAAAATTGTTTTTTGAATAATTTACTATACAAAAGTCAATCCCTGGCGTATTTAAAATTTGCGACAGTAAAAAATTATTTTTTGCAAAATTTACTATAGAAAAGGCAATCCCTGGCGTAAATAAAATTTTGCGACAGTAAAAAATTATTTTTTGCAAAATTTACTATAGAAAAGGCAATCCCTGGCGTAATTAAAATTTGAGACAGTAAAAAATTATTTTTTGAATAATTTACTATAGAAAAGGCAATCCCTGTCGTAATTAAAATTTGCGACAGTAAAAATTATTTTTTGAATAATTTACTATAGAAAAGGCAATCCCTGGCGTAATTAAAATTTGCGACAGTAAAAAATTATTTTTTGCAAAATTTACTATAGAAAAGGCAATCCCTGGCGTAATTAAAATTTGCGACAGTAAAAAATTATTTTTTGCAAAATTTACTATAGAAAAGGCAATCCATGGCGTAATTAAAATTTGAGACAGTAAAAAATGAATTTTTGAATAATTTACTCTAGAAAAGGCAATCCCTGGCGTAATTAAAATTTGCGACACTAAACAATTATTTTTTGCAAAATTTACTATACAAAAGGCAATCCCTGGCGTAATTAAAATTTGCGACAGGTAAAAATTATTTTTTGAATAATTTACTATAGAAAAGGCAATCCCTGGCGTAATTAAAATTTGCGACAGTAAAAAATTATTTTTTGCAAAATTTACTATAGAAAAGGCAATCCCTGGCGTAATTAAAATTTGCGACAGTAAAAAATTATTTTTTGAATAATTTACTATAGAAAAGGCAATCCCTGGCGTAATTAAAATTTGCGACAGTAAAAAATGAATTTTTGAATAATTTACTATAGAAAAGGCAATCCCTGGCGTAATTAAAATTTGAGACAGTAAAGAATTATTTTTTGAATAATTTACTATAGAAAAGGCAATCCCTGGCGTAATTAAAATTTGCGACAGTAAAAATTATTTTTTGAATAATTTACTATAGAAAAGGCAATCCCTGGCGTAATTAAAATTTGCGACAGTAAAAAATTATTTTTTGCAAAATTTACTATAGAAAAGGCAATCCCTGGCGTATTTAAAATTTGCGACAGTAAAAAATTATTTTTTGCAAAATTTACTATAGAAAAGGCAATCCCTGGCGTAATTAAAATTTGAGACAGTAAAAAATTATTTTTTGAATAATTTACTATAGAAAAGGCAATCCCTGGCGTAATTAAAATTTGCGACAGTAAAAAATTATTTTTTGCAAAATTTACTATAGAAAAGGCAATCCCTGGCGTAATTAAAATTTGCGACACTAAACTATTATTTTTTGCAAAATTTACTATAGAAAAGGCAATCCCTGGCGTAATTATAATTTGCGACAGTAAAAAATTAATTTTTGAATAATTTACTATAGAAAAGGCAATCCCTGGCGTAATTAAAATTTGCGACACTAAACAATTATTTTTTGCAAAATTTACTATACAAAAGGCAATCCCTGGCGTATTTAAAATTTGCGACAGTAAAAAATTATTTTTTGAATAATTTACTATAGAAAAGGCAATCCCTGGCGTAATTAAAATTTGAGACAGTAAAAAATTATTTTTTGAATAATTTACTATAGAAAAGGCAATCCCTGGCGTAATTAAAATTTGCGACAGTAAAAAATTATTTTTTGAATAATTTACTATAGAAAAGGCAATCCCTGGCGTAATTAAAATTTGCGACACTAAACAATTAATTTTTGAATAATTTACTATAGAAAAGGCAATCCCTGGCGTAATTCTAATTTGCGACAGTAAAAAATGAATTTTTGAATAATTTACTATAGAAAAGGCAATCCCTGGCGTAATTAAAATTTGCGACACTAAACAATTATTTTTTGCAAAATTTACTATACAAAAGGCAATCCCTGGCGTAATTAAAATTTGCGACAGTAAAAAATTATTTTTTGCAAAATTTACTATTGGAAAGGCAATCCCTGGCGTAATTAAAATTTGCGACAGTAAAAAATTATTTTTTGAATAATTTACTATAGAAAAGGCAATCCCTGGCGTAATTAAAATTTGCGACAGTAAAAAATGAATTTTTGAATAATTTACTATAGAAAAGGCAATCCCTGGCGTAATTAAAATTTGCGACAATATAAAATTATTTTTTGAATAATTTACTATACAAAAGGCAATCCCTGGCGTAATTAAAATTTGAGACACTAAACAATTATTTTTTGAATAATTTACTATAGAAAAGGCAATCCCTGGCGTAATTAAGATTTGCGACAGTAAAAAATTAATTTTTGAATAATTTACTATACAAAAGGCAATCCCTGGCGTAATTAAAATTTGCGACACTAAACAATTATTTTTTGAATAATTTACTATAGAAAAGGCAATCCCTGGCGTAATTAAAATTTGCGACAGTAAAAAATGAATTTTTGAATAATTTATTATAGAAAAGGCAATCCCTGGTGTAATTATAATTTGCGACAGTATAAAATTATTTTTTGAATAATTTACTATACAAAAGGCAATCCCTGGCGTAATTAAAATTTGAGACAGTAAAAAATTATTTTTTGAATAATTTACTATAGAAAAGGCAATCCCTGGCGTAATTAAAATTTGTGACAGAAAAAATTATTTTTTGAATAATTTACTATAGAAAAGGCAATCCCTGGCGTATTTAAAATTTGAGACAGTAAAAAATTATTTTTTGCAAAATTTACTATAGAAAAGGCAATCCCTGGCGTAATTAAAATTTGCGACAGTAAAAAATTTATTTTTGCAAAACTTACTATAGAAAAGGCAATCCCTGGCGTAATTAAAATTTGCGACAGTAAAAAATTATTTTTTGCAAAATTTACTATAGAAAAGGCAATCCCTGGAGTAATTAAAATTTGGGACAGTAAAAAATGAATTTTTGAATAATTTACTCTAGAAAAGGCAATCCCTGGCGTAATTAAAATTTGCGACACTAAACAATTATTTTTTGCAAAATTTACTATACAAAAGGCTGGCGTAATTAAAATTTGCGACAGTAAAAAATTATTTTTTGAATAATTTACTATAGAAAAGGCAATCCCTGGCGTAATTAAATTTGCGACAGTAAAATTAAATTTACTATTTGCAAAAGAAAAGACAATCCTGGCGTAATTAAAATTTGCGACAGTAAAAAATTATTTTTTGCAAAATTTACTATAGAAAAGGCAATCCCTGGCGTAATTAAAATTTGCGACACTAAACAATTACTTTTTGCAATATTTACTATAGAAAAGGCAATCCCAGGCGTAATTATAATTTGCGACTGTAAAAAATTAATTTTTGAATAATTTACTATAGAAAAGGCAATCCCTGGCGTAATTAAAATTTGCGACACTAAACAATTATTTTTTGCAAAATTTACTATACAAAAGTCAATCCCTGGCGTATTTAAAATTTGCGACAGTAAAAAATTATTTTTTGAATAATTTACTATAGAAAAGGCAATCCCTGGCGTAATTAAAATTTGAGACAGTAAAAAATTATTTTTTGAATAATTTACTATAGAAAAGGCAATCCCTGGTGTAATTAAAATTTGTGACAGTAAAAAATTATTTTTTGAATAATTTACTATAGAAAAGGCAATCCCTGGCGTAATTAAAATTTGCGACACTAAACAATTAATTTTTGAATAATTTACTATAGAAAAGGCAATCCCTGGCGTAATTATAATTTGCGACAGTAAAAAATGAATTTTTGTATAATTTACTATAGAAAAGGCAATCCCTGGCGTAATTAAAATTTGCGACACTAAACAATTCTTTTTTGCAAAATTTACTATACAAAAGGCAATCCCTGGCGTAATTAAAATTTGCGACAGTAAAAAATTATTTTTTGCAAAATTTACTATAGAAAAGGCAATCCCTGGCGTAATTAAAATTTGCGACAGTAAAAAATTATTTTTTGAATAATTTACTATAGAAAAGGCAATCCCTGGCGTAATTAAAATTTGCGACAGTAAAAAATTAATTTTTGAATAATTTACTATACAAAAGGCAATCCCTGGCGTAATTAAAATTTGCGACACTAAACAATTATTTTTTGAATAATTTACTATAGAAAAGGCAATCCCTGGCGTAATTACAATTTGCGACAGTAAAAAATGAATTTTTGAATAATTTATTATAGAAAAGGCAATCCCTGGTGTAATTATAATTTGCGACAGTACAAAATTATTTTTTGAATAATTTACTATACAAAAGGCAATCCCTGGCGTAATTAAAATTTGAGACAGTAAAAAATTATTTTTTGAATAATTTACTATAGAAAAGGCAATCCCTGGCGTAATTAAAATTTGTGACAGAAAAAATTATTTTTTGAATAATTTACTATAGAAAAGGCAATCCCTGGCGTATTTAAAATTTGAGACAGTAAAAAATTATTTTTTTGCAAAATTTACTATAGAAAAGGCAATCCCTGGCGTAATTAAAATTTGCGAGAGTAAAAAATTAATTTTTGAATAATTTACTATAGAAAAGGCAATCCCTGGCGTAATTACAATTTGCGACAGTAAACAATTATTTTTTGAATAATTTACTATAGAAAAGGCAATCCCTGGCGTAATTAAAATTTGAGACAGTAAAAAATTATTTTTTGCAAAATTTACTATAGAAAAGGCAGTCCCTGGCGTAATTAAAATTTGCAACAGTAAACAATTATTTTTTGAATAATTTACTATAGAAAAGGCAATCCCTGGCGTAATTAAAATTTGCGACAGTAAAAAATGAATTTTTGAATAATTTACTATAAAAAAGGCAATCCCTGGCGTAATTCAAATTTGCGACAGTAAAAAATTAATTTTTGAATAATTTACTATAGAAAAGGCAATCCCTGGCGTAATTAAAATTTGCGACACTAAACAATTATTTTTTGAATAATTTACTATAGAAAAGGCAATCCCTGGCGTAATTAAAATTTGCGACAGTAAAAAATATTTTTTGAATAATTTACTATAGAAAAGGCAATCCCTGGCGTAATTAAAATTTGAGACAGTAAAAAATGAATTTTTTGAATAATTTACTATAGAAAAGGCAATCCCTGGCGTAATTATAATTTGCGACAGTATAAAATTATCTTTTGCAAATTTTACTATAGAAAAGGCAATCCCTGGCGTAATTAAAATTTGCGACACTAAACAATTAATTTTTGAATAATTTACTATAGAAAAGGCAATCCCTGGCGTAATTATAATTTGCGACAATAAAAAATGAATTTTTGAATAATTTACTATAGAAAAGGCAATCCCTGGCGTAATTAAAATTTGCGACACTAAACAATTATTTTTTGAATAATTTACTATAGAAAAGGCAATCCCTGGCGTAATTAAAATTTGCGACAGTAAAAAATTATTTTTTGAATAATTTACTATAGAAAAGGCAATCCCTGGCGTAATTAAAATTTGAGACAATAAAAAATTGAATTTTTGAATAATTTACTATGGAAAAGGCAATCCCTGGCGTAATTATAATTTGCGACAGTATAAAATTATTTTTTGCAAATTTTACTATAGAAAAGGCAATCCCTGGAGTAATTAAAATTTGCGACACTAAACAATTGATTTTTGAATAATTTACTATAGAAAAGGCAATCCCTGGCGTAATTAAAATTTGTGACAGAAAAAATTATTTTTTGAATAATTTACTATAGAAAAGGCAATACCTGGCGTATTTAAAATTTGAGACAGTAAAAAATTAATTTTTGCAAAATTTACTATAGAAAAGGCAATCCCTGGCGTAATTAAAATTTGCGACAGTAAAAAAATTATTTTTTGCAAAATTTACTATAGAAAAGGCAATCCCTGGCGTAATTAAAATTTGCGACAGCAAAAAATGAATTTTTGAATAATTTACTATAGAAAAGGCAATCCCTGGCGTAATTAAAATTTGCGACACTAAACAATTATTTTTTGCAAAATTTACTATAGAAAAGGCAATCCCTGGCGTAATTATAATTTGCGACAGTAAAAAATTAATTTTTGAATAATTTACTATAGAAAAGGCAATCCCTGGCGTAATTAAAATTTGCGACACTAAACAATTATTTTTTGCAAAATTTACTATACAAAAGGCAATCCCTGGCGTATTTAAAATTTGCGACAGTAAAAAATTATTTTTTGCAAAATTTACTATAGAAAAGGCAATCCCTGGCGTAATTAAAATTTGCGACAGTAAAAAATTATTTTTTGCAAAATTTACTATAGTAAAGGCAATCCCTGGCGTATTTAAAATTTGCAACAGTAAAAAATTATTTTTTGAATAATTTACTATAGAAAAGGCAATCCCTGCGTAATTAAAATTTGCGACAGTAAAAAATTATTTTTTGATTAATTTACTATAGAAAAGGCAATCCCTGGCGTAATTAAAATTTGCGGCAGTAAAAAATTATTTTTTTCAAAATTTACTATAGAAAAGGCAATCCCTGGCGTAATTAAAATTTGCGACAGTAAAAAATTATTTTTTGCAAAATTTACTATAGAAAAGGCAATCCCTGGCGTAATTCAAATTTGAGACAGTAAAAAATGAATTTTTGAATAATTTACTATAGAAAAGGCAATCCCTGGCGTAATTAAAATTTGCGACAGTAAAACATTATTTTGTGAATAATTTACTATAGAAAAGGCAATCCTGGCGTAATTAAAATTTGCGACAGTAAAAAATTATTTTTTGCAAAATTTACTATAGAAAAGGCAATCCCTGCCGTAATTAAAACTTGCAACAGTAAAAAATTATTTTTTGCAAAATTTACTATAGAAAAGGCAATCCCTGGCGTAATTAAAACTTGCGACAGTAAAAAATTATTTTTTGCAAAATTTACTATAGAAAAGGCAATCCCTGGCGTAATTAAAATTTGCGACAGTAAAAAATTAATTTTTGAATAATTTACTATAGAAAAGGCAATCCCTGGCGTAATTATAATTTGCGACAGTAAAAAATTATTTTTTGCAAAATTTACTATAGAAAAGGCAATCCCTGGCGTAATTAAAATTTGAGACAGTAAAAAATTATTTTTTGAATAATTTACTATAGAAAAGGCAATCCCCGGCGTAATTAAAATTTGCGACACTAAACAATTATTTTTTGCAAAATTTACTATAGAAAAGGCAATCCCTGCCGTAATTAAAATTTGCGACACTAAACAATTATATTTTGCAAAATTTACTATACAAAAGGCAATCCCTGGCGTAATTAAAATTTGAGACAGTAAAAAATTATTTTTTGAATAATTTACTATAGAAAAGGCAATCCCTGGCGTAATTAAAATTTGCGACAGTAAAAAATTATTTTTTGCAAAATTTACTATAGAAAAGGCAATCCCTGGCGCAATTAAAATTTGCGACAGTAAAAAATTATTTTTTGAATAATTTACTATAGAAAAGGCAATCCCTGGCGTAATTAAAATTTGCGACAGTAAAAAATGAATTTTTGAATAATTTACTATAGAAAAGGCAATCCTTGGCGTAATTAAAATTTGCGACAGTATAAAAGTATTTTTTGAATAATTTACTATACAAAAGGCAATCCCTGGCGTAATTAAAATTTGAGACACTAAACAATTATTTTTTGAATAATTTACTATAGAAAAGGCAATCCCTGGCGTAATTAAAATTTGCGACAGTAAAAAATTAATTTTTGAATAATTTACTATACAAAAGGCAATCCCTGGCGTAATTAAAATTTGCGACACTAAACAATTATTTTTTGAATAATTTGCTATAGAAAAGGCAATCCCTGGCGTAATTAAAATTTGCGACAGTAAAAAATGAATTTTTGAATAATTTATTATAGAAAAGGCAATCCCTGGCGTAACTATAATTTGCGACAGTATAAAATTATTTTTTGAATAATTTACTATACAAAAGGCAATCCCTGGCGTAATTAAAATTTGAGACAGTAAAAAATTATTTTTTGAATAATTTACTATAGAAAAGGCAATCCCTGGCGTAATTAAAATTTGTGACAGAAAAAATTATTTTTTGAATAATTTACTATAGAAAAGGCAATCCCTGGCGTAACTAAAATTTGCGACAGTAAAAAATGAATTTTTGAATAATTTACTATAGAAAAGGCAATCCCTGGCGTAATTAAAATTTGCGACACTAAACAATTATTTTTTGCAAAATTTACTATACAAAAGGCAATCCCTGGCGTAATTATAATTTGCGACAGTAAAAAATTAATTTTTGAATAATTTACTATAGAAAAGGTAATCCCTGGCTTAATTAAAATTTGCGACACTAAACAATTATTTTTTGCAAAATTTACTATACAAAAGGCAATCCCTCGCGTATTTAAAATTTGCGACAGTAAAAAATTATTTTTTGCAAAATTTACTATAGAAAAGGCAATCCCTGGCGTAATTAAAATTTGCGACAGTAAAAAATTATTTTTGCAAAATTTACTATAGAAAAGGTAATCCCTGGCGTATTTAAAATTTGCAACAGTAAAAAATTATTTTTTGAATAATTTACTATAGAAAAGGCAATCCCTGGCGTAATTAAAATTTGCGACAGTAAAAAATTATTTTTTGAATAATTTACTATAGAAAAGGCAATCCCTGGCGTAATTAAAATTTGCGACAGTAAAAAATTATTTTTTTCAAAATTTACTATAGAAAAGGCAATCCCTGGCGTAATTAAAATTTGCGACAGTAAAAAATTATTTTTTGCAAAATTTACTATAGAAAAGGCAATCCCTGGCGTAATTAAAATTTGCAACAGTAAAAAATTATTTTTTGCAAATTTACTATTGAAAAGGCAATCCCTGGCGTAATTAAAATTTGAGACAGTAAAAAATGAATTTTTGAATAATTTACTATAGAAAAGGCAATCCCTGGCGTAATTAAAATTTGCGACAGTAGAAAATTATTTTGTGAATAATTTACTATAGAAAAGGCAATCCCTGGCGTATTTAAAATTTGCGACAGTAAAAAATTATTTTTTGCAAAATTTACTATAGAAAAGGCAATCCCTGGCGTAATTAAAATTTGCAACAGTAAAAAATTATTTTTTGCAAAATTTACTATTGAAAAGGCAATCCCTGGCGTAATTAAAACTTGCGACAGTAAAAAATTATTTTTTGCAAAATTTACTATAGAAAAGACAATCCCTGGCGTAATTAAAATTTGCGACAGTAAAAAATTAATTTTTGAATAATTTACTATAGAAAAGGCAATCCCTGGCGTAATTAAAATTTGCGACAGTAAAAAATTA
>CAWVNZ010002399.1:0-42930 GCA_963930735.1 Dioctria linearis | reverse complement strand
AATGAGAGGATTCTCAAGGCTGGGGGAGCTGCAAAATAAAGAGTTCAGATGTATCCTGAGATTCCTAAAGGGAAGCAAGATGGATCTAGGCCAGTTTTAGATGTTATCCATATGTCCAAAAGGCACAATGGACCTTTGCGCCAGTGGAGGTCTAAGTGATGAAATTTTAACTAACTTTAGAAAGAGCAATTAGATAGAAATTAAATGAAACCCTGAGGAATACCACATGTGAAGAAGTGCAAAAGTGGAGAGTAATTACATTTAGTAAATAATTTGGCAGCAAGCTTAACATGTTCGGTATTGTCGAAATCTATTGAATAATCCAAGAAGGCAGAAACTCAAACTTGGTTATCATATCGAGACTGATTCAAATCAATACACGTCGTTTTTACATCTATCGAAAGGCATCAGGCTTTAACAAACTCGTTATCATTAAAAAATAAACTATTTATGGGTAAATATATTTTTTCTCATAAATTCAGCTTCTCAAAAACAATAGGGGCTAATACAGTTGAGATCAGCAGGAACATTAACCGAGAAATATAGAGGTAATATTCCCAGCCTGGCCAACCTCAGCCTCGATTTAGATCTGTGGAGGAATTTGCAAGCATTGGTCTCACATTCACTGCTACCTAAAAGGTCCATTGTGGGTCCCCATTCCATTTAGTCCCTTTCTAGGTTTAGACTGTTAATAAAGTCTACAATTTTAGAATTCTGGATTGAAGTTCCACACGTAGTTTGGTGGAGGACAAGCATATTCGAGGTTGAGTAATCTCCGCCTGGTCAATGCATTGCAGTTGCAGATTAGGTGATTCGAAATTTCATGAGTATCCTGACTGAACCGGCAGGATGCTCAGCTAAACCTATTTTGTTTACGTGATACCACAAGGGAGAAGGGCTCCGTAATAATTTTGAGCGCTGTTCTCCTAAGTAGTAGGAATCCTTTTGTTTTTCCGCCAGAGGTGTCGATGAACTTTTTCGCCTGACGAAGTATAATCTTTCCCAATAAAGGCATTTTTCTTTGCTCTCCCAGCTATTTAGGTTGGCTCTGAGGTAACACTTTGAACTACGAGAAGATGAGCCTGGTTCGAAGTGAGCTAAGCCGCTAGAAATTGCATTGCCTTCATGGCCCTCATGTCTAGGCGCCCACATGAGGATAACTTTTTTTCCTCTTATTAAATTTTTAAGGGATGATATATACTCCCAAACTATCCCTGACTTGATAGTGTATGACTTTAGGGCCTTGAGAGCGGCTTAATTGTCCGAGAGGATATTACTGGTTGAACCATTTATGGATCTTTCAATGCAGGTATTGGCACATTATTCTATGGCTAATACCTAGGCCTGGAATACGGTAGTGGTAGACCCCAGGGCATTTGATATATATACGCCTAATGCGACTCCATTTTTGGAAGGACGGTTCGGTGGAACGCCATTGTTGTCGGTCTTCCAAAACCATGTCAATTGGTCATACAAAACACACAACCGTGGTGTACATCCAGTACATGATTTTTGGCTTATTCTACCAACGGAACGAAGTCACGTATATGGAGATCTTACCGCTCTTTCCATCATTATGCACAGATCCGAATTCCAGGTAAGTTTTTTATCTAGAGTAACACCCCCGAAATTTGATTTCAACCTTAGCCGCAACTCTGTAGAATATATTAAATCAGGTTATCTTGAACCGTATGACAAAGTTAGTGAGGTCTACTCTGATTTCGCTTCTCTAGCTTTACAGGTACTTACTCGTTATCCTTTGGTGCATGAATTAGTTACGGAAATAAGTGTACAGGAGATTTGTTAAAAAAAACTTGGAAAAAAATATTCCATGCAAAAGTTTTTGCGGCTATAGTAATAATATAGCTAGTCGTCTCTTACTCTATTAGATCCGTAACAAAATTGAGGTGTCGAATGCTTGTAAAATCACTGCAATTTTTAACAACTATGTGTTAAAATTCATATTGCGAGTTACAAAAGTTCTTAAAGTTATACTGAGGTCAAAATTGGAAAAGTTGGTACTGTGTTTTCCATTTTAGGGTTGAGTATGAAATTGCCAGATTTTCGAATAGAGAAAAACAATGAAGCGGTGAGGCAGATATTGAAAATACGTAAAACTACCAGATTATAACCAACTTAAGATTGGAATAATTTTGGAAGGAACATGTGATGTAATAGTACTAAATAAAAAAAAAGTTTCCAACGTATTATGTACTATTTCTATTCTGGACGGTCTATGTCACGTAGAAAAATTCTCTGTAAAAATAACGTTACAGAAGTAGACAACTGAGACCTCAAATTTGGTCATATACATATGTAAAACTAATTGGTATCTGCAGGAGCCTGAGTGCTAATCATATCCTGAATCAAATTGTATAAACATTGTTCTTTAATACCGAAATAATTTTGAAAATTTGTAAATAAATAGTATCGAATCTCCAACTAATGTCAACCTATTTAATGCCCACCAGTTTTAATAATTTTATATATACCTATTTGACGAAGCTTTGTATGACTCCTTTTAAATTGATGATGTTAATTTTTTATAAGAATCAAAATTTCAACTATTTATATTTCACGAAAAAAAGAAAATTTCTTAAATCCTAGCTAAATTATTCCACGAATAATTTTGATTTAAGAATAAGAAAAATAACGGTTTTTCTCGCCGGTTTCGATACCCATAAAACACCCTTAATTCCACCAGTCTTGGACTGACTCAACTTCTCTGCATTACCATATAAAGATTAAATAGAAAAGAAGAAAAAACAACCTTGACAAATTCAACTAATTTTAGAGAGGACAGAATGGACAAATTATATCACAAGTTAATTAAACTAATTAGGAAGCAAGGATATTTAATTACTGGTGAATAAATATTGCCCTTGGGCTAGAACATATACTAATCAAGTCCATCTTGTTAGTAGGGATATTAAATTACATCGGCTACGAAAGGATTACTCTTGAGTGGAGCATACAATTTACACTAACTGGGATAAAAAGAAGGAAGACGAAAATTGTCTGTTTTTGTTTAAATTCCCATAAGATAACGGCAAAAATAAAATGCACTTAACGTAACCCTGCAATTAGTTCAGTACACATCCATACATAGTAGCAAATTTCGGAGCTCTTTTTCCTAATTTAACAGGTTTTCTTACATGCACTGTATTCATACATAGGTATATTTATGTACATGTATGTGTTTATGTATGCTATACTTGGGTACTTAAAAACTATTTAATTAGCAAACAGCTTCGAGGTACTCCATCTTCCTGTACTGTCTGGTAAAAGGAATTTCAAGATATAATCTAAGAAAATTAAACTTTATGGAGATCCTACGGGATAAATGTTGAATATTTATTGCTAGCTCTCTTCGAATTAATTCGGTAGTTATTCAGAGTTGGCTAGTGGCATTTCTTCTTCTAGTAAAACCATTATGTTGTGTTCGTGTGTCGTCCTATAACAAATTGAATACGTATAATATAATTGCACAATATCCAAAATTTACATCAAAAAAAGACTTAGCTAGAGTTATAGCTCTCCGTAACTATTTTATCGAGAGTTATATGAGGTCAGCGCAAAAAATGTTGAGCATTTAGCTTTCGATTTTTCAAATTTTTACAATTATCCCGCCAAAACGAATCTCCGAGAATTGATAGACATATATTATAGTCATGCACCTACAAAATTGGATGTAAATAAAAATTATCGTTCGACATGAGCTATGGCAATTAAATACGTAATTAAGGCCAAATTGTTTCAAATTAGTGAACCATAAAAAAAATTCCCTCGGAGTCTTTAGGATTTGGTGTAATGTTACGATACTAATATTTCTTCATAATTTGGTGATGCTTTGGTAGATGTTACTACATATGACTAACAGAACTGCACTTAAGAGTACAATTTCTATGGATTGTATTTAAGAAAAGCCGAGATGGAAATCATGATTATAAAAGAGGCAGAGATTGAATAAAACTTGTAGGACCTGAGCCATGTGTCGAAGTTCAGTTCACAAGATGAAATAGTGTTTAAAAGCTCAGATGATCCTCAGAATATAATAAAATCATTCGATTTATCTTAACCCATGGAGCTGTACTGTGGTGGAAAGCTATGGATATACACAGAGAATATGACAAACAGAGGTTCGTTTACTGTGGAACATGATTTTGATTCGAGTCCATCAGTAGAATTCTGCAGTTATTTTTCCTTAGAAAGGTGAGCACCTCGTCGAAACTTAATCCCACGATCACGAAAGTTAGAATTTTCAAATCTGAATGGACAGTAAATCGATACCTCTTCAATTGCCACCGTTTTTTAGGTTTCATAGAATGTTTCATTAGGACACCTTCACTAAAATCCTCTGGGGAAGTACAAGCAATCCTCAAGATCACTCCAGTTACAGAAACGTGGTCATCGCTACCGATTTTTGCTGCTCTAAGACTCCGGACACCTTCAGCAATATTTTTTTCTATTGACTAATGAAGACTAAATCATTCCGGTGATACCAAGATCTCTGTGAACATAAGTAAAACGTCAAATTACGTCCCATCTAGTTGACGAGAACTAAGTTATTTAATTAAAAGATCGCGAATAAATCTGTTGACTTGGCTGATGCCATATTTTCCAACTTCGCTGTAATATGTTGTTGGGACCAATTTGTGCATCAATAATACGATATCACCATGGAATAATACATTTGAGCATCTCGTTCAGTCACAAAATCGTGTTCGTCCTTAATTTTATCATATGATTGTTTGGAAAAAATGCAACTTTAAATAACGCTCATATTTGTCATTCTGGTTTTTAATAAGATAAGACCTGACTTCCTTGGTGATTACTATGCCCACGCCGAAGCTCTGTGCTTCTTGTATAAAAGCAAAGCAGGTCATTGTTAAGTCAGCTAAATTTCAAGGTTTTATTTGGTGGTTCCTAGGAATTGGTTTTGCGTAACGTCGTTAACTTAAAGGTCAACCTCCTTTATAAGAACTAGAACATTCGAAATATTTAAGAGTTAGAAAACAAGGGTCGTTACAGGAATACTTGTCGAAAATTTGATTAAATAGGTCAGCAACAATTGTATAGTTCTCGGAAAACTTCATATGGAGATGTACCTGTACCCGATCATTTTTTCTTGATGCTGCCTGTCATCTTGCCTGTCCTAAGGGTGGAACATTTTTAGTAATGGTATAAGTGCAGAGACTTTTGGCACTCTTTTTCTCTTTGACTAGGTATAATACTAACAATGTAGTGATATGGTTTCTGAATTTTAATGAGAGAAATTTTGATTTACAAAATGAACCCTACAATCACATTCGAGTATAGACTAGACACAAGATGGAATTTGAGTGTGAACCATCCATCAACAAGTGTACGTCGAAAATATTTCGAGTTAGGATACGAAGTCCTTTCTCAACTAATATAATAATTTTTATTTTTTATTTTTTTTTATAACTGGGAGAGCTATCTTCGAAATCGGTCGGTGCTTTTTCAAATAATAAATAGCAATTTCAACCTTCGAGAAATGTTTGGATCTCAAAACATCCAATATATCAAAGAACTGGTAATACTATACCACTGTAGTCGGTGATTAAGTAAGTTCCGCAATAGACATTTGGACTTTCATATAAAACGGCTTCTCTGGTAGCTCCGTTGAGAATTATTTTCCAAAAATCGCTCGATAGTGGTTGTTTCCCCCAACTATGGAAAAATTCCTTTATCATACCTAACCACAAAAAAGGTAGTAAAAATGATATTTCTAACTATAGGCCTATTGCAAAATTATCTTGTATGCCCAAATTATTCGAACCTATAATTTCTTCTCAACTATCAACCTCCTGTAATAATTGACTCTCTTCAAACCAACATGGGTTTATTTCGGGCAGGTCTACAACCACTAATTTGTTGGAAGTTGTCTCAGATACCATTGACGGATTTTCAAAAGGCTACCGGACAGACCGTATTTATACAGACTTTAGTAAAGCGTTCGACAAGTTATCTCACTCCGTGATACTCTTAAAAATGGAAAAGTATGGGTTTCCTATAACATTTCTTAAATGGACGGAGTCTTACTTAGGTAATAGAACATATCAAATCCTTTTTCGACATTCCATCTCAAGAGTCTTGAAAGCTTCGTCTGGCGTACCTCAAAGGAGTCACTTAGGCCCCTTGTTCTTTATTCTGTCTATTGATGACATTGTCTCTGTTGTGAGGTATTGCAAGGACTTGATTTATGCTGACGACATTAAACTTTTCGCCCAGATTGAATCTTTTAACGATTGTGAGCAGGTACAGAGTGACCTTCATAGATTTTATGATTGGTGTAAAAGCAATAACTTGACACTCCATATAGACAAATGTGAGGCTATGACTTTCCACAGAAATCAGAAACCAATTTCTTACGATTATGTGTTCTCGAATTCCTCGATTCGCCGTGTGGGTGCTGTTTGTGACTTGGGTATCAAATGTGACCATAGATTGAATTTTATCTCCCACATAAACTACACAGTATCAAAGAGTAGTTCCATGCTGGGCTTTATAAAACGTTGGTCCGGAGAGTTCTCGAATCCCACCATAAATTGGGGTTTGTACACTTACTTTGTATGACCACTTCTTGAATACGCTAGCCAGGTCTGGTCTCCATTTTACGGTACACACATCGACCGTATCGAGTCTGTTCAACGGAACTTCCTACGATTTGCTCTCAGGCACCTACCCTGGAATAATTCGTTAATTCTTCCACCCTATGAGGATCGCTGGAAGCTTTATAATATGCACTCGCTTAAGAAACGTCGCATAGTTGCCGACGTAACTTTTGTGCATCAGCTTTTAAACGCGAATATTGATTCCCCGTTGTTGTTTAACAAAATCTCTTTTCGTGATAGTAGGCACAATTTGAGAAGGCTACCTCTGTTGCATAACTCCTCAAGGTCTAACTTTAGCATGTATGAACCTGTTAATCGCATGTGTATTACTGTTAATAATATGGCTGATCATTTTGTTCTCGACGTTTCTAAGCATGTTTTAAAAAAAAAACGTCTATATTATATTTAATTTATTTTGTTTAATGTTTTGTACATGTAATTTCATCTGGTGTTTGGTTTATGTTTAGTGTAACATACTAATACTAACACCGACTAAGTGATGAATCGCATGTATTGTTGAGACGTTTATTTATTAAACGTGTCTATGCAGCGAGCTTGTGTTAAGCTGGTTCTGATAGTCGTAAATACATAAATCAGACGATTACATTTTTTTTGATTTTCTTCGGTGCACATTAATAGTAGTAGAATCAAAATTCAAAGCCAAAAAAAGTACCTAGAGCATAAAGTAAAAGCGCATCTGAACGAAAACTTCAAACTACCTGACTGCGATGCATAAGTTACAGAAATCCTTTTCCATTTTACGTTAGAATGGACCAACTTGATATTCCACCATAACCTGAAAGCTTAACTTCTCCCACTGAAAGTAGTTCTCAAGACAAATTGTAACTTTGCTAACGTTGTGAAAACTCTCATGGAGTCACAAATTGGAGCTCAAATTCATAGAAACTGAATCTCCTACCATTAGGACAATATTTGCACAATTGTTCGTAGATGAGGAGTAATGATATCTGCTTAAGTGCCTTTGTTCATCATACCTTTAGAGGAACAATTAGTACTCTGAATTTAGAGAAAACTTTGATTTTGATTGTATTTCTTCAAAGATTCACAGGGCAGATGACATGTTTGAAAGTACATGCATAAATGTTTTCATTGTGTTAAGTGATTTTAATTAGAAATGCATTATACCAATAATTAAACTGAACACCCACCGTACAAATTGAAGGACATTGCCCTACATAAATTCTAGAATCTCAGAAGTGATAATGATAAATGCATCTGTTAATGTAGTCGAAGTAAATATTTGATCACAAGACTATGTATATTCATCGTTCTGTATTGAAGATATCGAAGACTCCTTGTCTACATTTTCCGCAGACGAGTTATATTCTGGGTGGGTGGGGGTTAGGAAAATAGTTTCATAGAAGACTATTGATAATAAATGTTAAATGTGAAGACTATTACTTAATGGAACAGGAATAGGAATAAAACATCCTCTTTTCTAGTACAATAACTATTGTAAGTTTACAGGCATAAACTGAAAATCTGCAAAGCTGATCTTAAATATGAGTTACAAACCGAGGCACATTATGATATAAAATGAGTAATTTTACACTCCAAATAGAGAAGTAAATATAAAAAGCATATGTTTTAAAGTAAAATACTGAAAAAAAGTGTAAAAATACATTCAAATCAGGCTAAAACAAATAATCATACACTGCAAATGTAAATTTTGACAAAATTTTATCAGCATATACATCTAAACTGTTTTTAACTAAATATCTATCCTTCAGTGAATCATGCCTGGACCGATATCTGGTTATGATTAGTACGATTACATGGAATTCGAAGTAAAATTACACTTTTATTGTGTAATTTTACATAGTTTACTTACATTTAAATTAATTGTGTATATTTTATTATATTTTAAATATATAAAATTAGGCAGTTCTATGTAGAAAATGTCATATTTTCTATGTGTATTTTTTTTATTACATTGCTAAAGCTCAGGGGATACACTATGAAGCCGGCGCACACCTTGGGTGGAACTCAAGAAGCGGTAGGGAATTGAAGATTATTGTGTCGTGCCAAGGAGGTGACGGTGTGCATTACGCTTGAATGTTTGCGGCTCGTACCTGGAGGGGAAAACAGAAGATGGTAAAATGAATTTGACTTCAAGGGTTTGAATATGAGCCTGGGTAAAAACTGGTATGGTGCCCATAGGAAGAATTCTACATGGGATCGGGCTCTAGATTTTATAGAGTCAATAGCCATAGAAGTAGCGATAAAAGAGAGATATTCATTCCAGCATATTAAAATGTAATTTAAAATTACACTAAACTCGTGTTTGAATTTACACAAATTTAAATTGCGATTGACTTTTTACAGTATACTTCGAGTATGGCAGGCATCGACATTTGACAAATAATTCTCATGACATTCCGTCAACATGATTATTATTGGATTTTAAAAAAATGGCATTCATCATATCAAAATAGCTGATAATTTTGTACAATGCACTTCTTGTGTAACACATCTTGGATAATTCTATGATCTAATCGAAGTATACCTTTCGGTTTCAAGAACATGTTGCAGCAGATTCTCCACTAAAAAACCTGGGGCAGGTGGGGATATATATTATGCATTTGTAAAGTAATTACAACCAGTATAATCAATTTAATTCAAATGATATTTTGGGATCAGCTTCTAATAATATAACAGTCTTGATTAATTTTGTGGTATAGTAGAACCATATGCAGGTTTTTTGTTTCCATTAAATCAGACACATTTTAGTCAAGATTTCTTTAATTTTGTATTACCCAATTATAACGGCAAAATAAGTCCTGCATGTATTTAAATTCTACTTAACGGAATATGCTTTTACAATAAAATGGACAGGGAGAAAATTTCAATCGCCACTCTAAGTTAAGAACTATGTACATTTGTAGAAAGATTATTGACGTATTTATGACTGTATCAGATTTGTTTGTGGGCTTCAAGTATTTGATTGAGTTTCCCAGTTTAAGTCTGAGCTGCTCTTTCTATGCAGTTATTTCTTGCATAGAAATCTCAAATATTTTTCTCTGCAAATTTATATGCACAAGTCAACCAAGACACTATACATCATAAACAGTTGCAATATTATACCCTCTCAATTATCCATTACAAAACAATGGTGGAAATTAGATACCACCTTAAAAGATTTTACAAAGGTTGTTAAGTTACCTTACGCGAAAAGCATAAGTTCCCTATATTTCTAGAAGTGTTTTTTTTTGCTCTCTAGTTTAACTTTTACCATATCCATCCGTGGAACAACAATGATTTTTTGATGCTTTAATTAAAGCCATGCCAACAGAAATGTACTCTCTGCTATGCCTCAGGTGATGAAGGTTACACCAGTCTACAGCAACAACTCTACTTCAACGTTATACCCAAACAAAAGATGAAAGAAAGTAAAAGAGAGAAATAAAAGGTTTTTTTTTTATATAATTCAGTTAAAGAAAATGTGTAAATTGAGAACCGCCCCACCGGCAACATGTCAAGAAAACTTCCTAGAGATGAATTTTTTCCTCACAATTCCATTAAGTGGAGAAGGAAAGAAAGAAAGAAAGTTTGACCAAGACGCCAATTAAGATAACCATGATTCAGGTGTTGGTTAAAAACAAGGTCTGGGCGTTATTTAAAGTTTCTCTCTTGATTCTAGAAAAGTTTAGTTACCATCGTTCTTATTTGTAGCAATAATTACAGTGAAATTTAAGTCTTTAACAGTCACTTTTTTTCAATAATAGCAGTGCATAAAAAAATTCCTGGAAATGTATCATGGCTCTAATATTTAGTAGTCCTTCATAAAAAAATAAAAGATGGTTCAAATGTGCTATGACTATTGCTTCACTCCATTTTCCGTGAATACTTTCAGCTTTTTCCACAGCCTAATACTACTAAAATTACCAAATTCCAAATGATGATCAAGGGATCAGCTCTATAGAATACCCGACAGGCATTAAGAAATTGTATACAATGAATGGAAAATAGTGACCAGTGGGAGGAAAAATTTTGTTGTCTTCAAATTTACTTAACTTTTCCAGTACAGTTTAAATCGACACCTCTTCTTCACCTATAACCTGTGATATTTTCGATCATAACACCGATCTGGAAAACAAATCCTCTTTTTTTTGTGAGTTATGGTTTCGTTAAGTACACCTTAATCGTAATGCTGTAATATGTCATTTCGTACTTCAGATGATTCCCCATATGATATGGGATATGATAGAATGCCATTTAACGTTATCTCTACCCTCTCAAATTACTAGAGTTGATTCCCAATGGTCGCCACAAGACGCTGAGTGATGTTTCGACCCTACTGTCTCACATCCCATTCTCAATCATATTTTGGTTGTGCTACATGTTGATCTAACTAAATGTTCGGTCATTTGTAAACCATGTATCGTTTTCTACATATTTCTCAAAATAACTTTGTTGTTACACTGGTCAAAAATTGTAGAAATATTAACGTCAGAATCTTTTGAGTTATTAATAATAGAAGCAAAAGATAAAAAATTCCAAGGATCAGGCTTTAATTTTGGAAAATCAAGTTTCTAAGAAGATTCTCTATTCTTAGCGTCATACGTATTTTTACGTTATTGCAATTCAGGATATGTTTTCAATTACTTTGTTGCCGTTCGAATTTCGCCATATATACCAAACAGATGTGTAATATCTGTTAATGGAATAACTAGGAAAGAGTAGCTAACATTAATTCGTTCATTTGAGTGTCTATAGTTATTTCTCCTGTACCCCTGATTTTCGGCTAAAATCTAAATCAAAAATTTTCTTCGACTTGAACATTTAATTGACGAAATCATAAAAATCTTTTAAACTAAACGTCTGCTGCAATCGTACGCCAGAATAATGATGAAATTTTACTAAAACCGTTTTCCTTTATTTTGAATGCAGAAAAAAAAAAGTTTGTTTTCAAGTTCCCACCATTCCTCTTCACTCCACTAACATAACTTTTGTGAACTTAACAAAAGTTTTATATGCCATCAAACTCGTTTTCTTAGAAAAGAACTTTTGCATTGTTTCTTATTCGAGCGTTAAATGTAAACAATTCAATTTGAATTTGACTAATCCACTTACGAAACTCATCATTGGATAGCTAAGGAAAAACAGTTTGAAATAATTGCAATCGCTGGAATGGAAGTGTCCTACCTAACCATCATTGTCCTGTGCGATAAAGCACTTCATGAACAATGTTTAAATTAAAAGAGCCAAAGAAGCAAATAAGAAGAAAATTGCTTTTTAAAATTGTTTTCGTTAATGAGCAATCAAAAGTAATCTCATTAGGAGCAGAGGTAGGTAAATAGAAAAAAATGTGACGGCGACACGGTTCGAACGGAAAACAAAAATCTGATGCCGATATTTGAAGTTGTGTTGTTGACTGGACATTTATGTATCTTTCTAGATATTATTTGCGTTACTTTAGAGCTGCATCTCAAAATTTGATCTATGTTGGAAAATGATCAGCATATAAACAATATTAACTGGTGTGAAAAAGAAAAGCCACTTCGTTGCTGGTTTTGTAGTGGAGATATATCGGGGTCAATATATAGACGTTCGTTGGTAAATGAAATAAATAACACTTTGTATAATCCCTCCCCACCCCGACTTTTCATTGGCATTAGTCAAACCTTACATCGACTGGTCATGGATTATTCTAAATTGTTGAATGTATTAAGCCTGATATCAATTCTCAGAAAATCTCTGCTGAAAATTTCTCTGAATTGTATCCGAAATTTTGTATGAGCGGAGTATCACCCCTAATGGTTTGCAGACAATTTTGTAGTAGGGTTACTGGCGTACAGTTCCCTATCCTTTGCAAATCTGCTTTCTTTTGAATCAACTGCATAACAGATCTCCTTCAACTGCGATTCGTTGCTATCCTTAGTTTTATTGTAGCCCAGATATTAACTTAGTTGTGTAACAACTGGATATTCTCTTCTTCTGCTTCTGGGTAAATTGCAAAAGAACCATAAACTTTTGGTTCCTTTCTAAAAGATTTTTACAATACAACTAACATTCCAAATGACAAACTGATTGTACATAATTTTTAAATACACATTTATTGTGACTTTTAAACATTGAATTTTTTTAATATATAATTGAATCAAAGTAGCGGAAAATTTCAAAGCCTTAATCTATGAGAGCAGCGATTTAACTAAAAACATTCGGTTCTGAAGTGGAGTATAAAATGTGCTGCCGATGTGGAGATTCTTCGAAGAGTTTTAGTAAATACATACAGAGACAATGTCATGGTACAGGGGTGTCACATGGACCCCACAAATTGTGTTTATGATTTCTTGATGCACAATCTAAGTCCCCACTCTTTCGACTAAAACCTCCACTACATTAATCAACTTAATTTTCAGCAAATAATCATATCAACCCATCAGCATCCTCCCTCTCCATACATCCCAAGCATGATAATGTCCATATTTCAAGAAAATCTTATAACGCTAACCATTCTATGCTCGTTATTTATCTTAAGCTATGGCCTAAGTAATTTTCCATAGCTTACACTATTGTAACATCAAAGGTAATGGTGGAACAAATACGAGCTTTTTTGCTCGATACAGACTTTCACATAAGATAGTAGAGTTGATAAAAGACACCTATACTAACTGTAAGTGCAGAACTATTCCAAATAGGAGACTATCCGAGACAAAATTCAATGCAAATTTGGGACCTCGCCATGGTTAGCAAATAGAGTTAAGAGCATTGATGATGTCTCCTGGCAAATAAATGCAGTCTCAAACGACATGGGTGGCATACAATCGACTAATACATAGTAATATACACCAACCTCTCTCGACCCCTCTTATGAATATAAAGATGAAACAAGTGGGGAGCTTATGTTCCCTTGGTAGACAAATTTCCGAATATAAAACGTCCAGTATAACAACTAATCAAAGATGGGCTTTGCTTTCAACTATCCCGGATATGAAATTCAACGATGCTTTAGTTAAAACTTTTCACTTCAAAATTCAAAATAGTACGATTATATGCTTATCGGACATTAAAGGCCTTCAAGATCATCAAAAATCCAGTCTATTTCTCAATGCAGTTAGCGGTTAGGATCGAAACAGAAATCTAAAGAAGCACAGTAAATTTCCGGTTGGACAAATAATTCAGTATAATATCTTCAACGACGGAAAGTAACCAATACACTTAAATCTGCCAAGAACACGTGGACACGTAGAACCATACTTGATAGGAAGTAAAAGCCTATCGAATTCAAAAAATTAAAAATTGTGATGATACAAAAACAACAAAAGCCGCACTGGGATGGAGAATTAACGCAAGAAAGCTGCCGTATGAAATATGGTGAGATGAACAGATCCCAGGAATTGAGTTAAGGTGCACCTAAATAGGCAATATAAACGAAGATCACAATGAAACTGATCTTGAAAAATGCCTGAGTAAACGCCAAATAATCATTATCTCTTCTGGTAATTGCATGAGTTAGGTTAGGTAGGATGGGTGCCGGTAGAAGTACCTAGGCTACTCCACTTAGACCAATTTCCCTCCTTTTCCTGATGGGATCACCTCTATAATTGCCCTAGATATCTATATTCTGCTTCCCTTAGGAAACTCAGAATGCATCTGAACATTTTACCTTGCAGTTCCCCAGAATTTAAAGAACTAGCCCACAAATAACGTACCTGTTTTGTTCGTCAGAGCAGGGGGCTTGCAGAGTATGTGTTGGACGGATTCGATTCCCTCCTTACAGATCCTGCAGAAATCGTTCGTTCCTGTATCCAGTCTTTTAGGATAGTGTCCTATGGCGCAATTACCCGTAATGATCAATACTGATTCCTGGTATATGTTCTTCTGCCATTAAGCAGTTCTCTGGTCTTCTTCCTGTCGAATGCAGACCACAATTGCCTCGCGGCAGGTTTCCTTGTTGATCCACAGCGATCTTGCCGCGTAATAGGCGACATTAACGATTTCGTCTTTTCCGATCGGCTCCGATCGGTATCCTCACAGAGGCTATCGCTGCGGATCTATCCATTTCAGAGCGCTTTCTGGCCAACTAATCAGCCATCTTGTTATCCCACGTAACAAGATGTGGTCCATGTGGTCAAGTAACCAGCTTATCGGGTCACCTTGTCTCATGTAGTAGCTTCTCAAACACCGGTCTTGCATAACTGGACTAGTTTTGATTTAATGGATGCATGGCTGACAGTGCATGCAGATATGACGTGCGGACATTCTGCACATAAATACCAATATTGCTGCCTGGTAAATTGCCACATGCTCTGCAGTTTATAAGACTAGTGCCACTGGTAGTCTCTGGAGTAGAGAGTGGATAAATTTGTGTTTTATGGTTTTACTTTTAGAAAAGGGATCTACACATGTGATCATAAAACACCATCCTTTTGGCAGTTGACAAAAATATTCTCTTCTACCATAACAATACACCAGCTCCACTCGTCTGAAATTGCTATTGTCACAATTGTCAAATGGCGAATAGCTCTACGAACTAGCCCCTCCCTCCAGAAATCTTCTGTAAAACTTTATCATTTTCTGCTTTTTTATTTTTCTAAGCAGTAAGAAACTGTTCCGTGGACAAAAATTGTACTAGAGACCGAGAAAGTAAGTTATCACTGAAACAAAAGCCAATCTTGCAAAATAGTTTTTTGAAAAATTAAATGTGCCAACCCAGTTCTGCAAAACTTTAACTTCATATGGTCGGTGATCTATGAAACAACCTTCGTACAGGAGAAATTTTGAGAACAAAGCTCTGCCGGTTAGGTATACATATCAATTAATAGATTTAAAATTCGGTTTGACAGATAGAATTTCACTTAAATAAAAGTAAGAAAAACCAAAAGATTAAATGTAAAAGCATGTAAGCAAGCTGTGGTCAAAATCTGTTCATATTTTCACATAAGCGCCTTAGAAACAATCAAAGTATAAGTGAAATGTTTAAAGTCTATTTCCGCATAAGACTCTTATTCAATATCAACGAGCGCCACCACCATAAACATGAACAGGATAAAAACTTGTGAATACTACCAAGTCCTGTACTTTTCGAGGTAGATAGGCAGGTACCAACCTGGGGTCGTTTCTTATAAATAATTTCAAATTCTTGTAATGTTTAAGGTTTGTTTTCTATTCATACGAACGAACTAAACTTTGTCTTCTGTAACTGAAAAAGACTTGAGAGTTTCTATATGACTTATTTGGGATTAAGGAACTTTCGAACCTTGCTGTTTTTGACTTATATCCAAACATATACTTATGCATATACACATTCACACAGGAATATCGATTTTACACTGCTGTTTTGAATTTGAACACGTAGGTTGCAAGATTACTGGATGAATAAAATTTCCACAATTTCAATAATTTTTTTTTTTAGAAAAATATCAAAAACTAATTTTATTTTTTTTATGGATGACATTTTTAACAAGTCATAGAAAAAAGGTTTGATGGGGCTGTGTCACAACACATTTTGTATATAGCTATACCAAAAATAAAAGCCTATCCATCAACTATTGATTTGTATCATTATCATAATTAGTCTCTAGCTCTTGATGTGGTGACTGTAGTTTATGGAATTATACTTTAAATGAAATTATAACTGAATACTACAATCAAAACGAGATTGGCTGGTGGAAGAATAAGAGCTTGTGGTCTTCTTGTAATGTGGAAAATTGGCTGATGGATGAACATGAATTAGGATTAGATTGGAACCTAAATATAGACAAGCAATTTTTAATTGACTAATTTAATCAGGTTCTGTTAGCTGATCAGCATCTTGAGGATAATACTGTGAGCATCCTATCCCGAGAGGATAATCCTTTATTGCCCATTAAGTATTATAAATTGAGCATAGTTATAGTCCAACAGGACTTTTGTGTATGCTTTCTGATAATACTGACTCAATATTCAATGGTTTATAGAGTTACAGGATCAAAATTAACCAAAGTTCTTGGCGCAACCTCGTTCAGCTTTTAATTGAATAACTCATAAAATGGTAATGGCCTTGAATTGACTATAATTCTGGCTGTCACTGAATTCTTTAGAATTTTATAGAGACAATCTAGATATTACATTTTTCTGTTTAATCAACAAGGACAATAGTGCAGGAAATACAAAAACTAGAAATCCTTTAAGAATTCTCAAATCAAGGGCTTTTTTAAATCTGACATTTATTTTTAATGGATTAATTCCAACCACCCTACATAAGGATAAAATAGAGCAGTAATAATATTATACCTATATTTATGTAATTCAACTCATCCAGCAATCTTGTAAGGGCTTGGAAGTGGTGACGTTCCTCCTATGTGTCGACATTTGAAGAATATAATAAATGGAGCGTTAAATAGCTATGGTGACACGAAGGTGTCCTTGTAGTGTTCATATAGAAGACAAAATCCAGCCTACCGGGTGATCACTATTGGATCGAATCCAAGTAAGTATTTTTTGGCTTGAATAAATTCATAAGCGTGTTCTTTAGCAAAGATAGCCCATACTGGACTTTATAAACGAGCATTAAACTGCTCCATTCGTGCAGCATTGGACGGCACCACATTTAATTCCCACAATAATGGCTTTGTATTCTCTGTATATATGACAGAATATCCATATTATTATTTTTTTGGGGAATGCAGTCAGAGCTCCCGTCTCTTATCTAGTCACCACGACCTATGAGATCTTGTGTGACATTACCCCTAAATGACCTACGGCACCTATTCTTCTCTCCTCAAAGCCTATAATTTTCTTTGAGGTCATTTTTGCAATATCTTCTGGTAATCTTATATATGTCTTAGCCTTACAGAGGTTCACAGTCGCGCAGGACATGTTCAGCGGTTTCGTCATATTCCGTCTTCATAACCTCATCTATATATTTTAATTCATTTTCAATGTGCAAAAAGTATTAAGTAAAGAGTAGCCAAAACATGTACGTGGAATGGCTTCGATTTTAATACCAAATGACGTTTCTATCTACGAACTGATAACAATATTATCGAAAGCGTGTAACTTAAGCGAAAGCACTAAAAAAAGGACTTCTCTAATTATCTTCTTGTCACATTACCACATCACTTAATGGGGGGAAATTAAGGGGTCTTGGCTTTTTTTTTCTGGATACGAATAGTACCCATAACGAGAAGTTTTATGTTAGCCATTTGACCCACTTAATAGGCTTTTCCATTAACTGGGTTAATTAAACGAATCCCAAGGGTGTCTGTCGATAGCGTGTTGAGTTTTGAATAACATGACTAATGAAAATTATTTCTGATTTACATTATATTGGGTTTTAAGGACTGTATTGAATGGGGGTGACTATTGCTAATCTAAAAAATTTAGATCATAGTTAAACTCATTTTCGATAAGTCATTATTTTATTAAAAGCGAGAAAGGTATTCATTTCCTTCCACAACTCCTTCAAGTCTATCATTTAAATTCACGTAACTATGGATTTAATTTCAAAGTATTTAAGAAGTATAAAACTTAAATTTGAATTGACATGGGCAAGTTAAGATTCATTGCCATTTAAGCGCTCTCATTTTATATGAACAATAAAAAAATTATTTTGTTTTGTAGTGAACTTATACGGGCAGTTTACTTTCTGGTTTACGGTGAGCTTATAAAAAGAACGGCTTTTGTAGGTCATCTTTTACGTTACTTAAATTAAATCTCAAAATTTTTTACTTTCCTAGAATTTTACTTACGAATCCACTACCTTTGAGCCCTGGCTACTATTATGTTTGCTATTGTTTCCTAAAATCCCTGTTGCGAGGTAAAAGATTTTAGTGCTGCAGCGTGCAAGGCTAAAAGCTATAGCACTATGAAAATGCAGCAGTATTTAAATTAAACGGGTAGCATAAAGAATATGCAGCTGCATGGTGCAGCATATAAGCTAAAAGGGTGGCATAATATATTTTACCCAAGAGATAGTAAGAATAAACGCTTAAACAGAATAAAACTCAAATTAATCCCTGAGGAAGAATTAGACTTCTACCTAGTTGTGGGAAGTGGAGTTGCAGATAAATCTCTGCAGTGGAATGAAACTTCTGCAATAGGTGGGAAAATTTTCAGATTAGTCTCTGATCAGAATTAACTTCTCTATAAGGATAGGTATAATTTCAGTTTATTTTCTGAATACCACAATTAACTTCTGCAATAAGGTTGGGAACACAATTAACTCAGATCAACTCTGGTAGACTGAACATGTACTTTCTTTTAATATAATTCACACTTCCTTTTTTATTCTCTAACCTACACTTCTAAATTACAATTAGTAAATTATTCTTATCTAAGTATTATTTATTTATAGTATGCAACAGAGAGTGTTGTCACTTGCAATACTAACGATCAATTACGCTACTGCCGCTAGTGCCATGTATACAGATAAAATTAAAAATTTCTGTTTGATTCCGGAGCCACAAATAACAAAGGTGGTGTGTGTGTGTGTGAAAGGGCTTTTTTCAAATCATGTGGATTAAAAAAAAGGGTACTTACCACAAAACACAAAAAAACATCAAGCAACCCAGGTAGCCAGATATGACATTTATCGAAAAAATTATGTGGCAAATATGATTTGATACTGTGGTCAGGGTTGACGCCAATTGTCACATAAATAATATAAGAAGTTCAGAGTAATAATAATAAATTATGTCACATGTTTCACTTACATTTGTGATACCTTAATATTGCCATTTCTGACAAATGCTTCACATATACATGGCAACCAAATGTCGCCATTTTGTCAAAGTATTTCATGTAGTCTATATATAAATATTCAAAACCACAGTTTGAAAAAAATACATACATTTTCGAAAAAAGATTTATTATTCAATCAATCCCTGAACGATTCCTATATTCAATTGTTATTTATGACTGCACTAGTGGATTTCTTAATAACCACATTTACATCCGCATATAGATCTTGTATGGATTAAATCGGGTGGATATCTTAAGTCAATCGACACCTTTTATAGGATGATCTTCTATCTATAGAATGAATCCTATATTATTCACAGAAAAAATAAAAATAGCTACTGAAAATATTTATTTGTCAGTAACTACTAGAGATGAACGACCTATGATAAAAGTTTAATTGTTCTTTCCTTGCTCCAAATAACAGAAATGTTACGTTGAATTAGCTTTTATACCACAGTGTGTCCATCTGTTGGAATAAATTGAACTACAAAAGTCAGTTGGTTTTCAGTTTTGGTTGCAGAAACATTTCTGATTAGTAATAGTCTCTAGTTGAATAGCAATAGTTTGCTGGTTACTTTTGCTATTTAAACAAAATGCGAAAAAACATTTAAAGTAACATTTAAAAAGATTACCTGAACATGATACTGCAGCACTTTCCTGATATAATTGAAAACCAATAGAAATCTTACATGGATGTCTTCATGCACCTACAATGAATGCGCATACATATTTATGTACAGCAGGTACCAACGTTGAATTATTTTCTTTGAAGTTACTTGAATGATTTCCCTTCTTCATGCGAAATCCATAGGAAAAATTACATCCTTTTCGTATGCAGCCGAATCGTTTTTGAATATGTATAAAATCGTAAAGGGAGTCTCGATTATCGTGCTCAAGTGCAAGTTAAACACCTCTTTCTCACTCAACTAAAGTAAATCCAATTCCTAGTGGCAATTTCAACGCCTTGCCTTATCTTCCTACAAGCAAACAACACTTAAGAAGAACTATTCATGTAAAAACCATCTACAGAATTCTAGATAAAGGCCTTCTTCGCTTTTGATGGTTATCTGCTCACAGAGATATGTCGCCTTTGCTATGGAAATTTGTAAGCAGACATTTTTTTTCTCTTCTTTTATAGTATAAGCGAACGGTTTTTGGCGGGTTTTGCTATAAAGGATAATTCTATTGCCTTTCCAGTGTGCAATTATTGTCCATGTTATATCATCCTTTGATCTTATTGCAAAAGAATGCTTTTGGCTCGTTAAGACGGTTTAAGAGTTGGCTAAAAGCGGAGCCGACAGTCCATATCCTGGTTCCTACTCAATATTTGGCCTACCAAAAAGCCACTTGAAGGAAATTACAAAAATGGACCAAGAAACATCTGAATATCCTCTGGGTCAAAGCATTGCGTTGCAGTTTACTAGCAGATTGTGTTCAATTGATTTTATTGGGGCAGCTGATGCTTGAGTGCAGGCTCGGTACGGTTCTGTTGTTAGTCATGTACACGCCTATATTTTACTGTAAGCTCGCCTGAGCTAAAAGAAAGAAAGAAAGAAGAAAGCAAGGATGGAAAATCTGGATCTACCGTTATTGAGATGTTGTGAAGCCCTTTTTTATCTTACAGTCTTCTTAGGATTCGATCACTAGTCCAGTTAAGGCGATGTCTTCATTTGCTTTCTTTAAAAAACCAGAAAGCTTTCTGTAGAGCACATGGAGTGGCTGGAGATTAATTTCTATCAATATCTTAGGTGGATTGGATGGTTAGGTGGGCTGGTCTCAGCGATTTTCAAGTCATCCCACAGTTCCTTGTTGAACTGTGATTTGAAATTTCACATGTTTGATAAAGAATCATAATTTACAGTCTCCTTTTTCTAGTGTCTCTAGCAATCTATAATTGATTAGCAGCAAGAAGGACATACTGTTTTTCAAGATAATCATCGGTACTGCATGTTCATAGTTTTTGGGCACTGGAACATCTTGTTCTTGATCCACTACATGCCCTAAGCTTGGTACATAAATTTTGAGATTGCAGTTGACTAAAATTTCTCCTCAACCTTCCGGAAGTGGCATCCCCTGGCAAGACACGGTGCAGGGGACCGCAAGTATATACAACAGTTTTAATAACATAAAATCAGTATTATATTTTCAAACTTTTCATACAAATAAGGAAAACTCAAATATTTATGCCAACAATACTCCTTAATAATTAATAGCAGCCTTTCTTTTTCTAATTTATTCGCTTTGGAAAAAACTTGACAATTTTTCTACGGTGCGTATGCGGTCCGTGGGACCGCAAACTGCAATATAACGACAAAAATACATGGAGAAGAGTTAGCGACCGACTGACTTGTACGTCTACTGTTTTCTCACGAATACACAGCAGCTCTTAGACGTAGATTCGTTTACAACAAAAATAAAAGGGAAATAATATTGATGCGGACTCATAGACCGCGCGCCACTTCCGGAAGGTTAAAGGACCAGTCTTCGAATTTTATAGATCGGTATCCGTTTACAACTTTCGAACATTCGAAGTAGGATTTGAGCCTTCTTTGGTTTAAGAAAACTGTAGTCTATTGGCATTTTCATCAACTTTGAAGTCTTATAGGCTAATGGAAAGCTCTGGTACTATTTTGGCCATTAAAATGGTTATCTTAGTTGTCCTGTTCGTTTTTCCTATGTTGCTGGCCTATTTTTGACAAATGTAACGCTACGTGGCTTTTATCTGTTTTGTGGTAGTTGGCGGGCATTTTACGTCTTATCGACCAACTTGCAGTATACTTTATCCTCTCGTCACCATTTGACTCATTCTTTTCAATTTTGTTTAGTACGAATGAGCATTTTGGTATTTTTCTTCCAGTTTTTTCCTCTTTTTTTCTTTCCTCACTTCTCTTGCAAGCATAAAGTTTTCGAATAGCCTCTCTATCTGACTCTATGCTTGATAATTTCCTTCTACTCATTGCATCGTTTTTTTCACTATACAAAGTGATTAGCCTGCAGGAGTTATTCAATGATATAGCTGCCATCTATTGCTTATTTAGAAAAAGCTCACCATATTCGGGAAAACTTTATGAGTTGACACCTCTGCTCACAGAACAAATGGTTTGAAATCCAGCAAATGTTTTTCTGTTTCCATATATTCTATATTGAGGTGCTGCTGAACTGGAAGTTAGGGGCGAGGGACTTTATTATAGGTGGACCAGTATGTAATATGGGAGGAAACTATAAGTACGAGGAAAATCGCAAAATCATGTTCCAGGGGGAATAGTAGGCAGTCGGCCCGCTTACCATTTAGTTACCTAGGCCTCGTTTTTTCTAGGCACTCACAAACACGTCTATAACACATGCAATTCTTACTTCCTTCCAGTCCCTGCCAAATTCATTAATTAATGCTTGCGAGAAAGTCATAAATTGCAGCAGATGTGCCACACCAGCTGTAGGAAGACAAACGACAGCATCACGTGAAGTGGATAAAAAGAACACAAGTGACGACTAATTGAAAATCAACCAACAATAAGTCTGAACGCCCTACATAAGTCAAAATATAAGATGCGAAAATCGTAGACGAAATCCAAAGATCGAAGCCAGAAGTATCGAAGGCGCAAATATTGCCTTTGGAGGCAAGTATTTCTTGTTCGCATGAGGTCTTTTTTCTCCTAAAATCAGTTTTTTTTTTTTTGTATTTCTTCATTCTGGTACCACGCGTAAATATAGGAAACAGATTCCATCCTGGCAGAAGCAACTTATCTGGAGATCTACATCCACAACTTTCCTTGGGTATAAAAGGGAGATCCCTACAGGTTGTGTTAACCTCTAAATTATATAGTACAGTTTAAAGCACCTTGAATGATTGATTTCCGCGAAGGAAAAAGACCATCGACCACCAACATGACTAGATGATTTTGCTCTCCACTTCACTTTGATGGCTATTGTATTTGTACTTGGTTGCATCTTAATTAAATTCTTGGCATCTTTATCCGCTGTTTTCCGGGGATCTTGAACACGTTCATGTACATCCCGAATACCTTGAGTAAGGATATTTATGCACAGGAAACAGAAATTCTTAGACAGTAACGTGTCTAGCAGACGAAAATCAAATAACACAGCACCCGGATAATGCTGCCAGTAGAAATTCACAAGTTAAACGCTGCAATACTGCATTTCTCAGGTTTTAATGTATGCAATGCGAAATCCTACTACGTGACAGTGAAGACAATCATGGAGCGAACGTGGTTGTTGATATATTGTTAGCTCATCCAAATACATACTTAAGTTGCCCCAGGAGACTGGAAAAGTATCCCGGTTAATAAATATGTATGGTATATGGCTCCAGCCAAGGAGTATTAAGAATTCTTCGAATTCTTGTATAAGACTTTCCAGTTACGTGTTGAATCAGCAGTTCTTGATTTTTGACCCGAACTCTTGACCCATGCTGGTTACATTGTGTGTAATAACATCTGGACAGATTTATTTCCATAACTTTTTTTAAACTGAAGTAAATTTTCGATTTATTCAATTTTCTTGAAAGTCATGCTTGGAATTTCAGCTGTTTTTTTTATACCTTCAGCAAATCCCAATGATTGGGAGTTCATTATTTTAAGAATTTGAAGTGATTTTGTTTTCTGTTGCGTTCCGTATAAAATAACTACAATTTAGCTGATATCAGGTTTGAAGTTTTTTTTTTTGTGTGAATGATGATTTTCAATTTTTAATTGGTGAAAAATTCTAATCCAAAATTTTGCATTGGTGAACGCTTCAGATCGTAAAAGTCATGGAGGCATGGGTCGAGGATGAAAATGAGGCTACAATCTGGATAAGTTTTTTCAAAACCACTTTGTGCATGTGCATAGACATATCTTCGTTTCCGCAACCATACACTAAGAAGGTTATAGCCGGTCAAGCAGCCTTGACGGCTCTGCCTTCGGTTATGTTACTGGGGGACTGAAGGTAGTTTTTGGATAAACTATGTATCCATAACAAAGTCTCCCTAGATTGGGTGCCGTGGCACAGGGGGTTCATTTAGAATGAGGGAGCTGACCTCTAGCTATCAGGTCTAGTTTTCCTTTCCACGATCTGGATTCAAGGAGATCAAATCTCTCACTGAAGCGAATCTTCGTATGAAGCAACAGCAGGAGTTACAGATGAACCTAAGTACTTGCAGGTATACAAAACTTTTTCTTAATGGGTCTAATAGGAATATCACTCACTGGACACAGCTCGCTTCACGCTCATTTAAAAAAGATGGGAGTTGTTGACAGCCGTGAGTGCTTTTCCTACCAAAAAAAGGATCCTGAAACAACTGAAGTAAAGAAAGTATCCGGATAATTTGCTATGCGGATTATCTGGAATTATTAGGATCCGATTCCTCACATGCGGGTATTCGGATAATCCGCATCCGAACTAATGCGATCTAAATCCGAACTATCTGGGTTGGGATTTCAGCAATCGGATGGTTTGCAGATCCGTGTATCCGAATATTAGAAAATCCGCGTTCAATTTTCAGCTCTAAACTGAGCATTTTCTGTCCACTTGTAAGGCCTGAGTTTGGAACAGGCTGCATACACGTGGATCTGCCGTCCTATCTGTAGATGAATTGCAAAGCTTAACTCACCTCGACCCTATTTGTTTTATTAAGAGGCCAGGAAAGTTTTGTGAGGGTTCTTTTCGTATATTTAGCAGGTTAGGACACTCGCCCCCTAGATTTCCGCGTTTCGGATTTTTCGTCCCTTGCCTTAAAAAAAAACTGAGTGTGAGTGAAATCTTTGAAGACCGCAAGTAAATCGGATTACATTATTTATGATTATATTGACTTTACGACACTAGCGGAAATCAAGTCTTCAAAAGAAAATATTGGAGCAGTATTCGAAGGATGGCATTACTTCTTCGTCTTATTTTTGTCAGAAATTTGAAAGTGAAAATACAAAAAAAAAGTGCTAGAATTCCTCAATATTTGATATACTATTTTTATAATAAAAATACTACTATGACTGAAAAAAAAACTGTTTTGTGTTGCTGTATTTTTTATGCAAAATATAGATTATTTAGCTTCATTTGACGTATGAATCAGAGAGATCGGTTGCTCCATTATATATTTTTTCCAGTATATATTTTTTGAAAATGACGTTTCATGGTAAGAGCACGAAAATCCTAGCACCCCAAGTGGGGTGTGTGGTATCGTAGATGAAAACAAAGAGAGTTTCGTACAAATTAGCGTTGGTTGGGCTCCAAGGTGGATCGGTTTAGTGTGGAATGGCTGAGCTAATAATGAGTGTGGACTCTACTCAGAAGATTACTTTCGTATCCTCCCAACCGTAATAATTTTTTTATATATTTCCTAACAAAATTATTTAAAAAAAAATTATCGTTGTCAATTGACTACGATTCCCCAATCAAAACTTTCAACTGAGTAGTAATTGCATATGTGAATGTGCCGTGGTCGGATGAAGGTATATAGTAAGTGTATAGCCTTTGGGAGATAGTAAGGGACCCAGCTTTAAATTACTAGAGGATTCTTTTCCTGTGTGGATAGTAGTTAAAGTTCCATGGCATATATAAAATCAAAGTTTTTCACTTTTCCATAAGTATCAATATAGAACATTTTAGAGAACAGAATCCCGAGCATATATGGATTTCTGTTCCATGATTTGGGAAGTATTTCTCGAGGGTTTTGATCTACTTTTAAAGTTTCAAGTATACAGAGATTGATAAAATTTTCCCTTCTTCTTCCTGTAAGCGACGCGACGTATTTATTAAAATTAAACTGACGTCGAATGCGGCAAGTATACTGTCAGATTGTGTCTTTGAGATTTGTCAAATTTTTTTCACGTTTTGTACTTTCTCAATCAACTTTCATCAAATCCTATTTATCCATTTCCTTCAGAAATAAAAAAGTTATCACTGTCCCTGCTCCTAAACCTTAGAAGGCATATTTAGATAATTTACTCGAGCTAATGTACTTCGCGTTATGTCGGTATTTGTAGTAATTGCGTACTCTGGTACTAAAAGGGTACTTAAGGTGGGACTTATGAGTAACCAGAACCTGGACTTGTACTTGAAAATTGTTTAAGTACGAGGACCGGGACTTGTACTTAAAAAAAATTTAAATCCAGGTCTTCGTACTGGTACTAGTACTTAAATACCAGTGTACTTGAGTACTTTACAGGTCTGCTTGTAACACTCTTATACCCTATAACATCGCCAAGTTTTTCATGAACTTCTCAAATCAGATCACTACTCTTGTTGCGTCGTGGGTTACAGAATGACAAAATCGGAATTATCTCAAGAATAGTTACATGTATAGGACATGGGAATAATCAAATAAAGAGTGCGATTCTATCGTATATTTTGAAAAAACTAGGGTAAATTTTCCATTTTTTTATTTGATCTTTCTCCAACTGCCGACAAAATAAACCTGATTACGCTTATTTTTGACACTTTAACTATCTTTAGAAGATGCATCAAAAATCATAACCCTTCTACGCCCTTAAAGACGCATCTTGTACCCTGTCCGCCCCCTTCTATCATATAATTTATGTCATAACTCATGGTCGTCTATCATTCTTAGACTTTTGGATTTTCAGTGGTGGACCACCCTGTATAGACAGAGTTTTGGAAAAAAAATTCGACGAAATTAAGCAGAAAACTCACGAAAATGACATTAATAGAATATTATATTTAACCACAACCCAAATAGAGAAAACTACTCAAATTCCTTTTCAATTAAATTGTATATGACACTAAATGCTTCGAACCTATCCTATTTTGTCAGCTATAGTGTTATGTACACACAGCATAAGATATATAAATATCCTTACTTCGAAGCCAACTGCGTACTAATTTAACAGAAATTTTCAATAAGATGAACCTCGTCTTCATAATGCCTCTGCTCGGTAGAACTGTTTTTGATCTCCGGAAACTTGACATATATTGCACCCTCTCACCCCATCTACATTCATGATATAATCACAGTAATTCTCTTGCACGTACTAAAGACGAATAAAATTTAACAGGAACCATTTCAATTTAACCGCTTGCACCAAATGACACCATTCAGAACGTGCCCAAAAAAATACAAGTTAAAGTGAATGCGAACGCTACTTTAGGGCCCCTGGATACACTTTAAAAGCAATGCTTCGAAAAACATGGAAAAGTTTTTTGTTTTTTGACTGCGAGAAATGAGAAAGAGCATTAGAAAAAGTTTACTATTTCCGGTCACGTTCGTCCTTATTTAAGCATGCTTACAAAAAGGCATCATTAGAATCTGAAATATTGAAAGTTGTGTGTGTGTATGTGTAGCACTACAACACCACATGGAATATTTCATAATTCGACAGGATGCATAATACGTTTTGCGGATTATTTCTGAATACAGTTATTAGAAATAATTTGAAAATTTAATTTAATTTTTTATTTTACTTGGATATATATGTGGGATTACACCAGAATAAGAAAGTGTAAATTTTTTCGAAATATTTCTATTTTGTAATTTTAAAATAATAGTCTCCCCACTTCCTCCACTTTTTCCAGATATTATCGCAAGTAGAATAGAGAAGTGTGGAATTACAAATTTAATTGAAGCTCGTCTGACTATTTGACTATTTGAAGTATCAACACAGAACTGAGAAATTATTTTGAGACTCAAGAAAAATTTTGTTGCTCAATCCTCTAAAAATTGGATATGAAAAATTTCAGAAATAATAACTTCGCCTAATTCATGTCGTCTTTGCAAAAGTCCTCTTCAAATACGACTTAACGCAAATAATAAGCCGAGATTTCGCACATATACGAAAAATAGCCTCCGATGCTCCCACTCCCTACTAAATGGAGTGACATTATTGCTTAGATTTTATGAACCCAAAACGAATAACAGATTTTCGCATAAACTGTCTGTTTGTTATATACATATAAACATTACGACACACCAGGACGACCAGGCTTCACCACATTTTAGCTCAGTAAATAGCTCGTAAGAATTCTACAGGATAACAAAAAAGAAATATTATTGTGCCTCAGAGGGATACAGGATTAAAATCGCTCTAGTATGGAATATTAATGTTCGGTACAAGTACACAGCAGATGCATACCTACCTATTTATGGATGATAATATTGCAACATTCGCCATATGCGCCATGATGTCATAAGGAGTTGATAACTCTTTTGAACGAGTACAACAGAAATCCAGATGTCCTTATTTTTCCATCTAGGAAATTGACAATAATATCTTCGTATAGGAGTTTTAGTAACACCAAGGACATTTTTGTCACCAATATTTTCAAATCTACTCAAGTTCAGAAAGCCTTCATTATACAATAAGGACAAAAATCTCATTAGTATGGTTAAAAAAAAATATTGCGTAACAAGTAGTGATGAACAGAATCAAAAAAGCTGTACGTAGGTATGAGAATCGAATTTTCAGCTATACCTGCTGTTGTAAATAATATGTATACTGCATTAAAAGTCCGTGTAAAGTTACACTTAAGTCTCAATTTAGCTTGTAAATTTTTATATATATTAAAGCTATAGAGCAGGATGTATAATAGATCAAATTAAAGAGAAGAGTTCACAGTTTACAGTTTTTGTAAAAAAAAGGATGTAAAAAACAAGGTAAGAAAATCTAAAACTCCTGAGAGGAGACCAGTTTACAGCGCTATCAGTCATTGGAAAGGGCATGAAGTTCTGCATACAATGAACTGTTAAAAGTGACGGTACACCCAATAGATGCTTTTTAAGACACAAGGTATTTTGTGAAAAACTATCTGTTTTTTTTAATTACGTTGTAACTCCAGAACAACTTAATCGACCAGTTTAGATGAGTACTATCACCTCCTGCTCTATGGATCACCTAAGTGGACACATCATGTATTCTGTACGTTGAAAATAACTAAAATCATATTCAGTTGTGAGATTTCCTACTAATTCGGTGCAATTTTACATCTCCAACATTTTAATATTAATAAATGTAGAATACTTTCAAGTGTAAACAAGCTGTGAAGAATTGTGTACCACTGTAAAATTGTGTGCTCCTCAGGGCTCTATATTGGCACCACTCTTATTTTGTGCATTTATTAATGACTTTTTGGAAGCAAATCAAAGCTTAAGCATGCAAATGACGTCAAATTGTATATATCTGGGCCAATCGTCCTCGTTGAAGACCGCGCTTCTGGACCAAATGATAACTCATATCATCAACCAGTATATATGTATATACAAGTAGGTGTTGTTTGCAAAATTACAAAATTATATTATTTGAATATGGGAAAATTAAGCTCAGGTTCAAATTCGAATTTTAAATATCTCGCATCTGACGTAGCTTAACCAGCAAAAGCTGTTTAAAATGGCGCAGTTCTCTTGCATGCACTTTATAAGTTAACTGCAGACGAAAAAAAATAGACTTTAATTTTTCGCACAAAAGTAGGAAGCCATAGCTAAAAGTAACCATACATATACATGCATAGGTTATACTAACATACGCATGAATATATGTACCATAAAAACCTTAAGGGCTCGTGAAGTGATTTCCATGATAAAGCATTACAAAGGTTTTGATAAAATTGGAAACGATGTGAAAATCATGCGGAAACTTTCCGTTATACTTTTGTAAGCTCTTGTTCTCTTTCATGTTTTTAATATAAAACGGTATGGTTGACGGCTCTCAAGCACTTAAATGAGGGAAAAATACATTTAGTGTTGTTACTTCAGCAATAGTACAAAGCCTCCCCATGTGGGATCTAACACATCCGCATAGACCGACAGAAAGGACACATGGAAGTGACTGAATTGGAACTAAAAAAATGTGAAACTGGGTTTGATTGTTAAGAGAAAAGTTAGGTAAGGTATATGCGGATACAGATTCTCACTGTTTTGTTCGTGAAAAGATATTTGTGTTTTTAAATAAAGCTCTTAACTCAAGTAGGAAATGCCGAAGCAGGTGACCAGGATAATAATAAATTCTTTACATACACAGAAGTCAAAAATTTGACTTAACAGTCATGAAACTTTTTAAAATTGATTCAGAAACGATATGTACGCACAGATACTGTGAAGTGTGGAAATTAGAATTATTTTCGGAAGTAATAAGTATATAAGTATAAGTATTTTTTTTACTCTCTTAATATGTGGAGCTTGTACGTGCGCAAGCCACGAACCGATCACCGTTGCGTCAATGTTTCAGAAGACGGATTGGAAGACAAAAGGGGAAAGAAAGATTAAAAATAAAGAGAGAGAGAAAGACTTAAAGAGAGGAAGAGAATGCGAAAAATAAGTATGTAGACTTGCATTGGTACAAATATAGCTAACAAGTCAGATTCAAACACAGTTCAGTGCATTTCAAATGGTTGCTGCAAGCATTAACAAAGCATTTGTGTTAGCACAGCAATAACAAATATTAAAATGGAGAAATAAGAATTTTAGGAACTTTTATTTTTAATGATTCTAAATCAAATTTACAAATACAAGAAGAAAAAACAACCGCCTCGTCCGGGATTTGAAACCGGGACCTTCCGCTTGCCGGGCGACTGCTCTTACCACTGAGCTAACGAGACAGATGATTTTCCTTCTTGCATTTATCAAATTTGTAACTAGCCTACTAAGCCACGTTTTGCTTTCAGCTGGCATTAACCAGTAACGATGAAAGCGCACAAATAAATTGTAAATTCAAGGAAGGTCCCGGTTTCAAATCCCGGACGAGGCGGTTGTTTTTTCTTCTTGTATTTGTAGATTTGATTTAGAATCATTAAAAATAAAAGTTCTTAAAATTCTTATTTCTCCATCATTGACCGATTCTAACAAGTGTAGGTTCGATTCCCGTCCGCGGGAAAAATAAATAAATATTAAAAGTTATAAAAAATATATCAATTTTCATTATTATATTGCAAAAATGTCCAAAAATCTTCCATTTTTTTCCCGGTGGGAGGGCCAAGGGAAATAACGCGATATTCGAAACCATATTTATTAAACGAAAGAGAAAGCCCACTTTTATTAAAACTTTAGACTCGACACCTCCAAATATGAGAGATATCTTAAACGATGCATTATGATACTCGGAATATATTTTATGCACAATGTTTATTTCAATTAAGCGGAGGATAACTTTGGCAATCGGATGTATACTTGAGCTACTTTGTTGGGTGAAAAAGTGAAGTTTTCTACTTCTTGCGCTTGTGCGGAATCGGTATGTCGCGGAAAATGATTTTCTATGAGGAAAATGTTCCAAAGAGAGCACTAATGGCCATGGCAGAAAGAACTGCAAAAATATATGCGAATATATAGCTGAGGTGTATGTTACCCGAGTCCATGAAAATGGGTTTTCCGGCGACAAAAACGTCCCGAGAAAATTTTCTGAATCGGGCAAAATATGTACCAGCCGATAGTACTCAGTGAGGCCTTTAATTCTATATGCAACATGCGGTATTGGAAGCACCACCGCGTATTGGAAGCACCACCACCGAGGGTTCCAACCACAACGAATTGTAGCTGGTAATGATCTGAGGCGAACAGTGGAACTCGTTTTCCGATAGGAAATAACGAGTTAGAGCCGATCTAAGGTGCGAAAAATCCATAATCTCAGTTTGAATAAAAAAGAGAGAAATACTAAAAAAGTGAGTATGGTAAAGGTTATAAATAGATATTTAAGCCTACAACTATAGAAGTGTGGGTACGCATACTTCTCCTCAGAACTTAAGGAATTCGATTCTATGCTGGATTTTCCAAAATCTACTAGATAAAACATTGACCCCCAGGCTCCCACCGCTTAATTGAAACACACATTGTTAATTAAATATTTTCAGAGTATGATTATGCATCGTTTAAGACATCTCTCATGTCTAGAGGTGTCCGCTTTACATATGAGCTTTTGCTCTTTTACATGTAATTACTCCGGGAAGGAAACTGGTACAAGTGAGTGAGTTACTGTGGCAATAATTACAGAAATTATTATACATAAGAAAAGAACAAATAAAACGAAAATACAAAAAGAAAGATTTTATAAGCATTACAAGGCAATGAAAAATTACATTAAATTAAATCGCACAAAACAAGGACTAGATTGTTAGAGGTTAGGGTACAGAAAACAAATAAATACTCAGCTATGGCCAGAAAAATATTTGAACGCATTAGTTTTGAAATTGCTGATAGGTTGTTGATTATTTTATTGTTGTAGGTAAGGAGTTCCAAATCCTGACACCGTAAACGAAAAAGATCTATTGCTCTGTCTGCATTTACTAGTGCGGATGACAAGTTCGAAGTTTCTCGATGATATAAGCTTCTGAAATTTACTAGACAAGAAATAAGATGCAAAGGATCTAATTATCTTAAAAACTATTAAAGTGACATGATAGCATACGTAATTATCCAAAGTAAAATTTAAAATGCTCCGAGTATGCATAGAAATTTTACTTAAAGCGACTGAAATTGAAGATTTACCGCACACAGGATTTAAATGCCCTATTTAGTTTCCTTCTACTAATATTGTCGGTCTTGCAGTATACTATAATACCATACAGTATAATTGGGAGAATTAGAGTGGAAATTAAACGAGTGCGGATATCTTGAGGAGTGTATTTTTCAAGAAACCAAATTTTACGGAGTATACCATACACCTACCCTATCACTTTATTAGTTTGTCGGTCGCAGGAAAGCGTGCGAAAACAACTTCAAGATTATTGATAGACTCAGAGTAAATTATAATGGCATCACCTAGTTTTATTGGAGGAAAGTTGCTTGTGTCAAAGCTATTTAGATAAATCAGGATTGCTTGGAATTTCGATACATTCAACAAAAGTTTGTTCTCAATAGCCCAGCCGGACATCTTAGCAGCAAGTTTTTCATCAACTCTACAACATCTTTTATGCATGTCGCAGTAGCAGATAAAGTAAGCTGATCATCATCGGCATATAACTGGATATTACCACGATGGATTACTTCAGGTAAATAATTAATGTATAATAAGAAAAGCAATGGTCCTAGAATTGACACTTGTAGAACACCTGGAAGGGTTCACAACCTCTTGAAACATATCCGTAAGGTAAGAAGAAATTAAATTAATCGCAGAAGTACTAAACAGGAACCGTGCTCTAAGTTTACTACATAATTCATTAAAATTTACACTGTCAAACGTATTAGAAAACCATTATGCAACGAGCAATGATAACTAAACGGTCATCCATATTTGTTTTAATATTATCTACAAACTGTAAAAGCGATGCAACTGTGCTATGTCGTTTACGGAAGTCGAACTGAAATGCACATAGGATAGACTGGCAACATACAAAGACAAAAATGTCATCATTCACCTATTTTTCAATATCTTTCGAGTAAAAAGGAAATATGCTCATTGAGCGAAAATTTTCCTTAAGTCTAGGAATAGGCTGGTAGTATACTATCATAAGAAAACAATAAATTGTATGGCAGGAGGGGATCATCACAACCGTTTTGGAGTTATAGGATGATTAGGAAAATAGGCTTGTTTTTCACGAAACACCTTCTATATTACAATCTGAAAAGTGAAAAGCCCATGAAGTTGTTATACTTACATAAAATGACCATCTTAAAGGTGACCATAGGGCTTACGGCTCACGGGCTGATAATCGAATCGACGTGTTTGTTTAGTCATGGAAGTATTAAACCACGCTATTTTTAGAGCGGTCTCATAATTTAGTAGTTCACCCTTTAAATTCAAGTATTGTAGATATTTAGTAGAAGAGATCCAATTATATCGCAAAGCTTTTAAATTAACTTTAAAATTTTATTATTTTTTAAAAACTTTTTAAGTTTGTAAGAATTTTTCCTGTGTCGCACTTATTTTCTGATAATATTTCTTGGTATTGCCTTTGTATGGTTTGATATAATTCAAGGCTAAAATGATAACTCAATTGTAAACCAACAAGCTGGCATTGGAAGATGTTAATTTTTTTCACAATTCCACTCTTATTTTACTTAAAACACTATTAGTTATTATCGAAACAACTAAACAAATCTGAAAAATGATTTCTTGCAAGCACAATGCCGGTGGTTTCTACAACATAGAACAGCGCACATCATCACTAAAATTCAAGACTTCGGAGTATCGCTTATATTTTTGCACTATTATAAAGTATTAATTACTTTTAATCACTTTTTCCACTTATAATCACTAAAACCACATCGGAATTATTTTTGTAAAGTGAGAAATGTCAGAGGTATGAACAAAAACAGTCGACCTAACGCTGAGTAAGCCTTCTTGTCATTTCCACCCCCCCCCCCGCTCCCTCCACAAAGTGTCTCAAAATGCTTATCACACGTACATAAATTTTAGAAGCAGTGCCTATCCTTTTTGCTATATAATCTAAACCTCTTAGGAGTTAAATAAAAAAAAAATCGATTTTTATCTTTTTTTTTATTCTTTTCATTTATTTGTGAAAAACCAAAAACTTATCAAGATAACTTTCGTTACAACATCTGGAAAGTGTGGACCCTCTTGATTAATTTGATCTATGTTCTAGCTGTAGCCGTTTACGACTTATTAGCTCTTAACCTATTCAGGTTATAACGAAACTAGAAGATATTACTTTTTTAAATAACGTGTTTTCAGTTAATAATTTCATGATAAAATTGCTGTACCACAAAAACAATAAATTGCATAAAAACAACGGAACTAGTGCAAAGTCAATCACCGTTTCATTTTCAAGATTGCTGCACTCCAAAACAATAATTGAACGAAGCGCAATGTTATTTACCTTACATATAGTGTAAGCAATTAAAACTTATAAATAGATTGATATCATTAATAAATGAAGAGTTGTAGATTGTCCTTGAAAGCGTGCTATTACTATTTGGATAAATTATTACACCACCACCAGTAATTAGTGCAATTCACTTCCGCCCCACAAGCGGTAATCGTTGCTAGCTTTTTGGTATCCTTACCGATCATCCTGTAATTTTTAAGGTATGGGGTGTTCTGTAAAAACTAGAATATTTTCTTCCTACGACTCCGAAGCGGTTGAGATGGTCTAATCCCTGTCATACATTTTAGTGTTAATCTAGGTGAATACTGGCATTTTAAACCTGTCGTCAGGAAACATTTTGGCAATTTGTCGCTAGATTTATCGCTTCTTTACTGTATAGGATTGCAAAATAATTAATATTTTCATATTTGAATTTTTACTGCGATTTCTGCTATATACATGTTTTACGGAGGAACGCTTTCTTTAAAAAACGACTACGTAGCAACAATTCTAATTAGACAAACTCTCAAGTTTTATTAAATTTTAAGATAGCTCTATAGAATTTTTCATGAAATCAAATTGGAACTTTATTTTATAATTGCTTTCGTAAACGAAAAATGGACATAACCAACTTCCTAACTAGATTTAAGACTTCCTGTCAGCATCCTATAGAAATTCTCTTTAATGAAAAATTTCAGTGGACACCGGACAACTTTGAATAAGTTTTAATGAAGTCATCTGATGTCTCTTCTGATTTCTATACGAGTTCGCTAGCTATAAAGAGCCTCTGAAGAAGCTTCGAATCCATTAAGGGACATGCTCTTATTTGTAGTTTGATACTGAGAATTTTCAATAAAATTATTTACGTTGAAAACTTACATTTTGCCCGCTATGTATTTACTTAGATTTATACCTATATACTTTCCTGCCTTCATCATGATTTAGAAAGTGAAATTGCCGCAGGGTGGTCCACTGACTAATTACGAATTAAATATAGACACAGGTTACGATGGACCAAAAACCAAGTAATATAATTAATTTTAATTAAAACCTAAGGGAAACTCTTATTTACGATGTTAACTAAATCTAGAAAAAAAACTGGTTTTAACTACGAACTTTGTATATCAATTTTTTTTTAATTTTTATTTTAATTAGGATTTTTTTTTCATCTGTTAAAATGGTATGCAAAAAAGTTTTTACGTAGAAGAAAGTCTTTATATTTTGCAGTATAAAAATGGTATAAATTTGGTGAAACATTTACTTTTAAAGGAGGCTTGCTTTTGTCATTGTTTTGTTTGTTTTTTCTTTCATTAGCAATATGCAACCCCAACAGGAATTTAATGAAAGCGACTCTTTTTTCTTTCTAGATAGATAATTTTTTTTTTACATTTAAGTTTAGTTTCCTTTGTTAATTTTTTTTCTATTCTATGAATATCAGAGCCGTAATTAGTATTATTTACGGCTCTGATGAATACTCTAAAATTTCTGATTGTTTTAAAAATTTTTTAATTAATTTATTTCTTTTTTTAAATTCTTTATTAAACTCATATTCGAAGGATTAGACAAGCCAAAAGCATTTGTGACATTCTAGTTAGATGACTTGACTTGCCTTTTCTTTGTTAGTCTCATGGGAAACCAAATGTATGCTTAATTATTCATTTATAATACTTTGCAAATTTTTAGTAAACTTTCTAATCTAGTAATTTTTTTCTAATCAAATCTACAAAAATTTACATCAATCGTATGAGGTGTGGTCGCATAAGGAGCTTCCTAGCTGAACAACGAAGTTTGACTTTGATTTAGGACAGTTTGTTGGTTGTGTTATTACTGTCTTCTACCTCTCTGGAATAAAAATCAAGTTTATGTTGGAATAGGAAGAGGATGACTAAAGGGAGAATCTATCTTTTGGTCGTTTAAAGGCGTTTGTGTTAATCTAAATTGGATCTATGATTTTAAAACAAGGCATGTATACTTGTAGAATTGTGCAAATGAATAGAACTCATTTAACTACATATTTCACAATTATTGTAATCTGAGATAAAGATGCCATATCCATTTCCATTAACTACTTATAAATTCCACAAATTAGGAGAACTTTTCTAACCACACATTTTATATTTGTGTCAAATTAAAATCACGTTCACTGCCATCCTGTTTTTAAATAACGGAAATTTATCTTGCTGACTGTGGTAATAGTGAATTATGTATGTAGAGGACGTTTTTATCTTGATCTTGGAACTGCCATAAGAAAGGCTTAACTTTGGGTGAAAAAGCTGAAGAAAAATAGTCAATAAAAGTCACGCCGACATCCATTTTCTTTAAATACGTTCCTTGCCTCCCACCCAGCAATCTCACTTTAGTTTGAAGTTAAAGTAAAAATATTTTCACTTTCTCCGTGTTAGTAGAGAGGACTTTGATTAATGACATTGGTACTCACTTGGGACACTTAAGGACCAATATTTAATTTCTTGCTTTATTTGTAGTGGAACATTTCTCGTTGGGTGTCTTGTTTTCTTTTTTATAAAATATTATTTTGTAAATTTATACTTACAACAACGAACTACAATGCCATTCGAATTTATTAGGAGTTGAAAAATATTATACGCGACATATTGCTGTGTTGTGGAATATATGGATTATGTGGAATATGAATAGATATATACAGTCGGTCGACAAACAGGATAAGATAAATATCCCAAAATCCATCCAACTACAGTTTTTTTTTTAGATTGCTAACATGGGACGAAAGATCCCAAGCAACCGAGGCCATCGGTCCATTGCTAAATAAGTTCTTATCAAAACCTTCCTATCCTATTAATGAAGCGCGGTGAGGTAAGTTTTTAGCTTATCCACAGGCAGAAGGCCCAGCTAAGTGGCGGACAAGTACACAGAAACTGTTCGATTGACTCAGGTCCTCCTTCCAGATACAATAGACATAAAGAGCTGTCAACAGCTCCAATCCTTGTTAGATGAGCGTGAATCGGGCTGTCGCCAGTAATGATTCTAACCACAGTTCTGAAATTTTTTATTTCAGAGTCCCAAGGGGAAAGCCAGGGAAATTCTTATCGGTTCTATATATGTGCAAGTACTCAGGTTCGCCTATCTCTACCTGTACTTCATACGAACATCCGTTTTGATAAGAGACCCTATAACAGAGTTGGCAACCACTACAGCTGGTTCCGGTCCACGAAAGGTAGAAACCGGATCCAGATCTGGCTGGAAGGTAAGTTCATTCCTCATGATCCTCATGTACCAAGAAACCCACTGACAGAACAACTTGATGTTGATACACAGCTTATCTACAGATTGCTTCCAGTCCTCTAGTAATTTTTATGTAATTCGAAGGCCAATCAGAGTAATCAATGCTGCCTGCGCAATGTCCACTCCCTAGAACTCCATATCAAGTGGTATCTTCGCTGCCCTTGAGATGGCGAAAACTTCAGCCTAGAAGACAGTGGTATGTCTTCCAAGTAAATATCAAGTCAGGTTTAATAAGCAGACATCAGCACTGGCCTTATTAGCAAGAGACTAGATTTCCAGCAAGGCCAATTTTGATGCCGGAAGGAATCTCCTTAACTCAGACACTGAATATAAGGAGATAGCCATCTGCTCATATAGCCAAGCGGCCTGCCAAGGCTTTTCAACCTTTTCAACCTCAAAACTAGAAATGGAGTATAAAACCACTCCGAACTCCCTCTGTTGGAATAACAGGGTAATTCTGCAGTGGGTACCAGGGCACGAAAACATTAGTGGGAACGAAAGGACTCACGAAGCAAACCCAAACCAAACGAGTAAGCTCCTAGGACTTAACAAGTCAACCCTCAGAACTCTGGTGTCTATTCTCACTAGGCATTCCTACCTCAGGGGTCACCTTCACAGGACGAAACTTGCTGATGATCCTACCTGCAGGAGTTGCGGAGAGAAATCCGACACGGTGACTCACTTTCTTTGTCACTGTCCGGCACTTTAAGGAATAAGGTACAGAATCCTTGGTTCACACCTACTGGACGAGTTGCACGATGCCGGCAAGGACGACTGGGGGCCAATACTTATATTTATAAGAGCGTTTGTTTGGCACCTATGAGCGACTGCTCTGATTCTGCTGTTCTGTCAAAAGATTTCGATTGGACTGAGATGTGCTGGCTGTTTGAACAGAATCTTCCTGCTCCACCAAAAGTCGATCAGTAACATATGCTGATATGAAATCTACGTCGGTAAATTTGTCCGGATTATATGGATAAATTCCAGCTGCACCGAATCCCGAAATTATATATGCAGGTGTCAGTGCACCTAAGAAAGGACTCACGGAAATTCCGGCCAAATCATGTATGGAAATGTTTTTCCAGGATGAGTCTTAAGCCAAGAATTCAAGGCAGAGCTGCATAATTTTTTAAATGGTACAAAAACTGTTAAGTCGAGCGGTTGTAATTTATGAGAACAGTGTGGGGGAAATGACAACAACACCATATTACTCTCGCGGCATAGATCCAAGACAGGTATACTTAAATGTGATGAGTGATTATCTAGTAGAAGTAAATCTGGATTCTCTTTGCTGGGCTTTGCGAAGTTTATAAAGTGTTTCATAAACACAAGAAACTCTGCCTCAGTCATCCACCCAGATCCATTAGCAGTTCCTATGTATCCAGTAGGGCCATCTCTTATGAAATGGTCATGAAATTTTTTCCTTGGATTAAAGGAACATAGGAGGAATCGCATTTCCGATTGCGTTCACTGCAACGGCCATAGTTATCATTTCCCCTCGTTCAGCTGATGTAATTGTCCCAACTTGTTTTACACACCTTTTTTTCACGATTTTTTTAGGCTTTAGAACCGTGGGTAAACATGTTTCATCCATATTATAAATGTTACTAGCCGTAAAATTTGTTCGCCCATAAACTTGATCCAACTTTTCAAAAAAAGAACTCACATTGGTTTTATTAAAGCTGGTAGCCCTACCAATACTCGTTGCTTCCGGTTGTCGTATGCCAAGCGAAGGATGTCGTTTAAGAAATCCCTGGAACCAATCAATTCCAGCGCATTCATTGTTTTTCCAAGAAGAGGGACAAGCAATTACAAATTCTGTTGCGCACTGATAGGTTAAGTGACGAATTTCTTTGGTTGTCAGACCAAACATAATATCACTATCATATATGATGTATTCGCACATTTTTGTTTCTTGATCCTCGGTAAAAACTCTACGAGGCTTTTGGTATCCAAAGGTTAGCAGAAGAGTATTTGATCCAGTTTCTGTACAAAATTTATTTATAACTAATTTTATAAATTCGTGTGAAAATGAATAACATACCATTGTTTATAATCCTCTTCTTTTTCTTTTAATGTATCTTGACAAAGTAGAATAATGAATTTTGTACTGCTTCGCTATTTGTCTTATACTGTAATTTTTATTATGACAATTTTGTAATACGAGATCAGCAGCCGTTTCAAAAACATCCTTTGGAGTGGATCCGCGATCTGTTTTCTTTTTGTACACTCTCATTTCGCTCGTGTGTAATTAAGTTAAGATATCTAAACGTATAAAAGCTGTTCAAGTAATATCATAAGGGATAAATGTGATGTGATAAAAATAATTGCGGTGTTGACGAGTTTCAACCCGTTTTTTTTATCAAAAAGAGCGGTATGGGGTAAATTGCAATATGTTGCAATTATCCGCACGCTGTTTTGTTGCAAACTTGCCTCACACCACACTCCCAGAAAAAAATTCTCTGTAAAAGAATGAAACACTGCATCTATTCAGTCTTTCGCAACAGCAATGCATAAAATACATATTAAAGTGTAGTAATTCATAGCAAGAGCTTACCAAGAAATAATAAATACTTACTTGCTAAGATAACCCCCACGCTAGAAAATTTTTACAAATGTATTCCACTAACAAGTTTTTCAACACTGCTCAGTGCCACGGTCTGTGAGAGACTAAATAATCACATTGAATGAAACATCTAAGAGACGTCCTTGACATGGGCGTACGACTTTTCGTTGAAATTGTTTCCGACGAGTTAAAATTGGACTGTTTCAAGTTGCCCCTGTTGCAACTATCCCCCCATCTCCCCTACTATTGCTCATGTTCTTTTTTTTAATTAAAATCAAATTTCCATCAAATTACATATATCTAGTGGACACCAGAAAGGGTTTTGTTCAAAAACACAAAATAAAACCTAAAACTTTTTTTTTTTAATTTAAACTTAAAGTTTTCGCTTTATTTTTATTTTAGACTTCTTGATGTATTCAGCCGTATTAATTTGAAAAGATGATCCCTCACATAGGGACATAATGAGATTTAAATTCACATTTCTAAATTTAGGGTGACTTAGAACAAGCTTATATTAAAAAAAAAATCCAACTGAATTCTAGTAGACGGTCAGATGGTCCGCGCATAGATACAAACACATTTACTTAGATAAAAATGTCGGAATTTTGCAGAAAAATAAATAAACAAAAAAGTAATTTGTTGTGTCAGTCGATTGGCTGCCTAGAGAGCTCTTTGAATCTGATAATATTTTCCGACAAAAACAGTTTTTACCCTCTATAAAGTTCTAACGAAAACATTTGTAGAATCAATTGGGATGTTTTCCCGTTGCTTATGATCCGTAGTTACTTTTTAAATCGATATTAGCAGTAGGGCAATAGAGTTTCAGCAGATCAACATTCAACTTCCCACCTGACCAACCGATCCAAATATTCCTAAAAGTTGAACTGGTTTGTCCGGGAAACATGAATATCTCCGTCTCTGGACTGAAGAACTGCTATTTAGGACAGCCCAGAGGTAACACCTTGAAGAGCCACAAAATGGCTCAGCTCCGCCAAAGGTGGTTTCCCGCTTCTCTTTTGGCTAGGCCATCAGCACTATTATTGAATTTCTGGTCCGGATGTCCAGGTATCCAAATGATTACTGTGTTTGTCGTTGATTAATTTTTGAGGGTTTGTAAACATTTCCAAACTATCCTTGACTTGATAGTACTGGACTTTAAGGCTTCGAATGCAACTTGAATATCGGAGAGGATATTAAGGGTTGAGCCATCTCTGGCCCTTTTAAAGTAGGTATTGGCGTATTCTTCTATGGACAATAACTTGGCATGGAGCATGGAATATGGTAGGGGTAGAACCAAGAGCTTTTCATATAATGGCATTTGGGGCCGTATACGCTCAGTCCGACCCCAATGTCCATTTTAAAACCGTCTGTATACCACACCATTGCTCCTTGCTGGAAGGATGGTTTAGTGGGCAGGCCGTTGTTGGCGGGCATTCCAAAACCACTTGGAATGGGTCTTACAAAATCCACCCTGGGTGTGAATATATCAAATATGTACATCCTTTCTTCGATTTTCAACTGCAAATGTAGGGGTTGAAGGTTTAATAAGGCTTCCATGGCGGCTGTAGAACAGGTTCTCATATCATCAGCGATTCCTATCCAAACCACTGGGTTTTTTAAAAGCAGAGCCTCAGCCGTCTATTGATTAGTTTTTCGCCTCCATGCGAGGGAAGCATAGATGACCATTGGTCTAACAACCGTGGTGTGCATCTGGTAATGAATTTTTGGCTTCAAAACCCATGTTCTGCCAAAGAAGCAACGACAACGTATAAAGAGATCCGATCGATCTGTCTGTACTCTAGACAGATGCGAATTCCAGGTAAGTTTCTTATCTAGAGTGACTCCCAGATATTGACTTCGTCTGAAAATATCAATTATGTGCTATCAATAAGAGGAGCCACTAGTGAAAGCTATCTTTGTTTAAACAACACGTGCAGCTGATTCGATTGAGATCTGAGCTCAAGCGAAAGGGGATGCCGGTGGTAAAGGGTAACTCAACTCTTAAAATTCAAATACAAAATTTTTATTTTATTATTATATATTTCACTTATACTTCTACGTGTGGGCTTTTTAAAAAAATGG
>CAWVNZ010002398.1:0-35240 GCA_963930735.1 Dioctria linearis | reverse complement strand
CAAATTTTAATTACGCCAGGGATTGCCTTTTCTATAGTAAATTATTCAAAAATTCATTTTTTACTGTCTCAAATTTTAATTACGCCAGGGATTGCCTTTTCTATAGTAAATTATTCAAAAACTAATTGTTTAGTGTCGCAAATTTTAATTACGTCAGGGATTGCCTTTTCTATAGTAAATTATTCAAAAATTCATTTTTTACTGTCTCAAATTTTAATTACGCCAGGGATTGCCTTTTCTATTTTAAATTATTCAAAAACTAATTGTTTAGTGTCGCAAATTTTAATTACGTCAGGGATTGCCTTTTCTATAGTAAATTATTCAAAAAATAATTTTTTACTGTCTCAAATTTTAATTACGCCAGGGATTGCCTTTTCTATAGAAAATTATTCAAAAAAAAATTTTTTACTGTCGCAAATTTTAATTACGCCAGGGATTGCCTTTTCTATAGTAAATTATTCAAAAACTAATTGTTTAGTGTCGCAAATTTTAATTACGTCAGGGATTGCCTTTTCTATAGTAAATTATTCAAAAAATAATTTTTTACTGTCTCAAATTTTAATTACGCCAGGGATTGCCTTTTCTATAGTAAATTATTCAAAAAATAATTTTTTACTGTCTCAAATTTTAATTAGGCCAGGGATTGCCTTTTCTATAGTAAATTTTGGAAAAAATAATTGTTTAGTGTCGCAAATTTTAATTACGCCATGGATTGCCTTTTCTATAGTAAATTATTCAAAAAATAATTTTTTACTGTCGCAAATTTTAATTACGCCAGGGATTGCCTTTTCTATAGTAAATTATTCAAAAAATAGTTTTTTACTGTCTCAAATTTTAATTACGCCAGGGATTGCCTTTTCTATAGTAAATTATTCAAAAATTCATTTTTTACTGTCTCAAATTTTAATTACGCCAGGGATTGCCTTTTCTATAGTAAATTATTCAAAAACTAATTGTTTAGTGTCGCAAATTTTAATTACGTCAGGGATTGCCTTTTCTATAGTAAATTATTCAAAAAATAATTTTTTACTGTCTCAAATTTTAATTACGCCAGGGATTGCCTTTTCTATAGTAAATTATTCAAAAAAATAATTTTTTACTGTCGCAAATTTTAATTACGCCAGGGATTGCCTTTTCTATAGTAAATTATTCAAAAAATAATTTTTTACTGTCTCAAATTTTAATTACGCCAGGGATTGCCTTTTCTATAGTAAATTATTCAAAAAATAATTTTTTACTGCCTCTCAAATTTTAATTACGCCAGGGATTGCCTTTTCTATAGTAAATTATTCAAAAAATAATTTTTTACTGTCGCAAATTATAATTACGCCAGGGATAGCCTTTTCTATAGTAAATTATTCAAAAAATAATTTTTTACTGTCGCAAATTATAATTACGCCAGGGATCGCCTTTTCTATAGTAAATTATTCAAAAATTCATTTTTTACTGTCTCAAATTTTAATTACGCCAGGGATTGCCTTTTCTATAGTAAATTATTCAAAAAATAATTTTTTCTGTCACAAATTTTAATTACGCCAGGGATTGACTTTTCTATAGTAAATTATTCAAAAAAATAATTTTTTTCTGTCGCAAATTTTAATTACGCCAGAGATTGCCTATTCTATAGTAAATTATTCAAAAAATAATTTTTTACTGTCGCAAATTTTAATTACGCCAGGGATTGCCTTTTCTATAGTAAATTATTCAAAAAATAATTTTTTTCTGTCGCAAATTTTAATTACGCCAGGGATTGCCTTTTCTATAGTAAATTATTCAAAAAATAATTTTTTACTGTCGCAAATTTTAATTACGCCAGGGATTGCCTTTTCTATAGTAAATTATTCAAAAAATATTTTTTTCTGTCACAAATTTTAATTACGCCAGGAATTGCCTTTTCTATAGTAAATTTTGCAAAAAATAATTTTTTACTGTGGCAAATTTTAATTACGCCAGGGATTGCCTTTTCTATAGTAAATTATTCAAAAAATAATTTTTTTACTGTCTCAAATTTTAATTACGCCAGGGATTGCCTTTTCTATAGTAAATTATTCAAAAATTCATTTTTTACTGTATTCAAAAATTCATTTTTTACTGTCTCAAATTTTAATTACGCCAGGATTGCCTTTTCTATAGTAAATTATTCAAAAACTAATTGTTTAGTGTCGCAAATTTTAATTACGTCAGGGATTGCCTTTTCTATAGTAAATTATTCAAAAAATAATTTTTTACTGTCTCAAATTTTAATTACGCCAGGGATTGCCTTTTCTATAGTATATTATTCAAAAATTCATTTTTTACTGTCTCAAATTTTAATTACGCCAGGGATTGCCTTTTCTATAGTAAATTATTCAAAAACTAATTGTTTAGTGTCACAAATTTTAATTACGCCAGGGATTGCCTTTTCTATAGTAAATTATTCAAAAAATAATTTTTTCTGTCGCAAATTTTAATTACGCCAGGGATTGCCTTTTCTATAGTAAATTATTCAAAAAATAATTTTTTTCTGTCGCAAATTTTAATTACGCCAGGGATTGCCTTTTCTATAGTAAATTATTCAAAAAATAATTTTTTACTGTCGCAAATTTTAATTACGCCAGGGATTGCCTTTTCTATAGTAAATTATTCAAAAAATAATTTTTTACTGTCTCAAATTTTAATTACGCCAGGGATTGCCTTTTCTATAGTAAATTATTCAAAAAATAATTTTTTACTGTCGCAAATTATAATTACGCCAGGGATTGCCTTTTCTATAGGAAATATTCAAAAAATAATTTTTTACTGTCGCAAATTATAATTACGCCAGGGATCGCCTTTTCTATAGTAAATTATTCAAAAATTCATTTTTTACTGTCGCAAATTTTAATTACGCCAGGGATTGCCTTTTCTATAGTAAATTATTCAAAAAATATTTTTTCTGTCACAAATTTTATTACGCCAGGAATTGCCTTTTCTATAGTAAATTTTGCAAAAAATAATTTTTTACTGTCGCAAATTTTAATTACGCCAGGAATTGCCTTTTCTATAGTAAATTATTCAAAAATTCATTTTTTACTCTCTCAAATTTTAATTAGGCCAGGATTGCCTTTTCTATAGTAAATTTTGGAAAAAATAATTGTTTAGTGTCGCAAATTTTAATTACGCATGGATTGCCTTTTCTATAGTAAATTATTCAAAAAATAATTTTTTACTGTCGCAAATTTTAATTACGCCAGGGATTGCCTTTTCTATAGTAAATTATTCAAAAAATAATTTTTTACTGTCTCAAATTTTAATTACGCCAGGGATTGCCTTTTCTATAGTAAATTATTCAAAAATTCATTTTTTACTGTCTCAAATTTTAATTACGCAAGGGATTGCCTTTTCTATAGTAAATTATTCAAAAACTAATTGTTTAGTGTCGCAAATTTTAATTACGTCAGGGATTGCCTTTTCTATAGTAAATTATTCAAAAAATAATTTTTTACTGTCTCAAATTTTAATACACCAGGGATTGCCTTTTCTATAGTAAATTATTCAAAAAATAATTTTTTACTGTCGCAAATTTTAATTACGCCAGGGATTGCCTTTCTATAGTAAATTATTCAAAAAATAATTTTTTACTGTCTCAAATTTTAATTACGCCAGGGATTGCCTTTTCTATAGTAAATTATTCAAAAAATAATTTTTTACTGTCGCAAATTATAATTACGCCAGGATTGCCTTTTCTATAGTAAATTATTCAAAAAATAATTTTTTACTGTCGCAAATTATAATTACGCCAGGGATCGCCTTTTCTATAGTAAATTATTCAAAAATTCATTTTTTACTGTCTCAAATTTTAATTACGCCAGGGATTGCCTTTTCTATAGTAAATTATTCAAAAAATAATTTTTTCTGTCACAAATTTTAATTACGCCAGGGATTGACTTTTCTATAGTAAATTATTCAAAAATAATTTTTTTCTGTCGCAAATTTTAATTACGCCAGGGATTGCCTTTTCTATAGTAAATTATTCAAAAAATAATTTTTTACTGTCGCAAATTTTAATTACGCCAGGGATTGCCTTTTCTATAGTAAATTATTCAAAAAATATTTTTTTCTGTCACAAATTTTAATTACGCCAGGAATTGCCTTTTCTATAGTAAATTTTGCAAAAAATAATTTTTTACTGTCGCAAATTTTAATTACGCCAGGAATTGCCTTTTCTATAGTAATTATTCAAAAATTCATTTTTTACTGTCTCAAATTTTAATTAGGCCAGGGATTGCCTTTTCTATAGTAAATTTTGGAAAAAATAATTGTTTAGTGTCGCAAATTTTAATTACGCCATGGATTGCCTTTTCTATAGTAAATTATTCAAAAAATAATTTTTTACTGTCGCAAATTTTAATTACGCCAGGGATTGCCTTTTCTATAGTAAATTATTCAAAAAATAATTTTTTACTGTCTCAAATTTTAATTACGCCAGGGATTGCCTTTTCTATAGTAAATTATTCAAAAATTCATTTTTTACTGTCGCAAATTTTAATTACGCCAGGGATTGCCGTTTCTATAGTAAATTATTCAAAAAATAATTTTTTACTGTCTCAAATTTTAATTACGCCAGGGATTGCCTTTTCTATAGTAAATTATTCAAAAAATAATTTTTACTGTCGCAAATTATAATTACGCCAGGGATTGCCTTTTCTATAGTAAATTATTCAAAAAATAATTTTTACTGTCGCAAATTATAATTACGCCAGGGATCGCCTTTTCTATAGTAAATTATTCAAAAATTCATTTTTTACTGTCTCAAATTTTAATTACGCCAGGATTGCCTTTTCTATAGTAAATTATTCAAAAAATAATTTTTTCTGTCACAAATTTTAATTACGCCAGGGATTGACTTTTCTATAGTAAATTATTCAAAAAATAATTTTTTTCTGTCGCAAATTTTAATTACGCCAGGGATTGCCTTTTCTATAGTAAATTATTCAAAAAATAATTTTTACTGTCGCAAATTTTAATTACGCCAGGGGATTGCCTTTTTCTATAGTAAATTATTCAAAAAATAATTTTTTCTGTCACAAATTTTAATTACGCCAGGAATTGCCTTTTCTATAGTAAATTTTGCAAAAAATAATTTTTTACTGTGGCAAATTTTAATTACGCCAGGGATTGCCTTTTCTATAGTAAATTATTCAAAAATTCATTTTTTACTGTCTCAAATTTTAATTACGCCAGGGATTGCCTTTTCTATAGTAAATTATTCAAAAACTAATTGTTTAGTGTCGCAAATTTTAATTACGTCAGGGATTGCCTTTTCTATAGTAAATTTTTCAAAAAATAATTTTTTACTGTCTCAAATTTTAATTACGCCAGGGATTGCCTTTTCTATAGTATATTATTCAAAAATTCATTTTTTACTGTCTCAAATTTTAATTAGGCCAGGGATTGCCTTTTTTATAGTAAATTTTGGAAAAAATAATTGTTTAGTGTCGCAAATTTTAATTACGCCATGGATTGCCTTTTCTATAGTAAATTATTCAAAAAATAATTTTTTACTGTCGCAAATTTTAATTACGCAGGGATTGCCTTATCTATAGTAAATTATTCAAAAAATAATTTTTTACTGTCTCAAATTTTAATTACGCCAGGGATTGCCTTTTCTATAGTAAATTATTCAAAAATTCATTTTTACTGTCTCAAATTTTAATTACGCCAGGGATTGCCTTTTCTATAGTAAATTATTCAAAAACTAATTGTTTAGTGTCGCAAATTTTAATTACGTCAGGGATTGCCTTTTCTATAGTAAATTATTCAAAAAATAATTTTTTACTGTCTCAAATTTTAATTACGCCAGGGATTGCCTTTTCTATAGTATATTATTCAAAAAATTCATTTTTTACTGTCTCAAATTTTAATTACGCCAGGGATTGCCTTTTCTATAGTAAATTATTCAAAAACTAATTGTTTAGTGTCACAAATTTTAATTACGCCAGGGATTGCCTTTTCTATAGTAAATTATTCAAAAATAATTTTATTCTGGCGCAAATTTTAATTACGCCAGGGATTGCCTTTTCTATAGTAAATTATTCAAAAAATAATTTTTTTCTGTCGCAAATTTTAATTACGCCAGGGATTGCCTTTTCTATAGTAAATTATTCAAAAAATAATTTTTTACTGTCGCAAATTTTAATTACGCCAGGGATTGCCTTTTCTATAGTAAATTATCAAAAAATAATTTTTTACTGTCTCAAATTTTAATTACGCCAGGGATTGCCTTTTCTATAGTAAATTATTCAAAAAATAATTTTTTACTGTCGCAAATTATAATTACGCCAGGGATTGCCTTTTCTATAGTAAATTATTCAAAAAATAATTTTTTACTGTCGCAAATTATAATTACGCCAGGGATCGCCTTTTCTATAGTAAATTATTCAAAAAATTCATTTTTTACTGTCGCAAATTTTAATTACGCAGGGATTGCCTTTTCTATAGTAAATTATTCAAAAATATTTTTTTCTGTCACAAATTTTAATTACGCCAGGAACTGCCCTTTTCTATAGTAAATTTTGCAAAAAATAATTTTTTACTGTCGCAAATTTTAATTACGCCAGGAATTGCCTTTTCTATAGTAAATTATTCAAAAATTCATTTTTTACTGTCTCAAATTTTAATTAGGCCAGGGATTGCCTTTTCTATAGTAAATTTTGGAAAAAATAATTGTTTAGTGTCGCAAATTTTAATTACGCCATGGATTGCCTTTTCTATAGTAAATTATTCAAAAAATAATTTTTTACTGTCGCAAATTTTAATTACGCCAGGGATTGCTTTTCTATAGTAAATTATTCAAAAAATAATTTTTTACTGTCTCAAATTTTAATTACGCCAGGGATTGCCTTTTCTATAGTAAATTATTCAAAAATTCATTTTTTACTGTCGCAAATTTTAATTACGCCAGGGATTGCCTTTTCTATAGTAAATTATTCAAAAAATAATTTTTACTGTCTCAAATTTTAATTACGCCAGGGATTGCCTTTTCTATAGTAAATTATTCAAAAATAATTTTTTACTGTCGCAAATTATAATTACGCCAGGGATTGCCTTTTCTATAGTAAATTATTCAAAAAATAATTTTTTACTGTCGCAAATTATAATTACGCCAGGGATCGCCTTTTCTATAGTAAATTATTCAAAAATTCATTTTTTACTGTCTCAAATTTTAATTACGCCAGGGATTGCCTTTTCTATAGTAAATTATTCAAAAAATAATTTTTTCTGTCACAAATTTTAATTACGCCAGGGATTGACTTTTCTATAGTAAATTATTCAAAAAATAATTTTTTTCTGTCGCAAATTTTAATTACGCCAGGGATTGCCTTTTCTATAGTAAATTATTCAAAAAATAATTTTTTACTGTCGCAAATTTTAATTACGCAGGGATTGCCTTTTCTATAGTAAATTATTCAAAAAATAATTTTTTCTGTCACAAATTTTAATTACGCCAGGAATTGCCTTTTCTATAGTAAATTTTGCAAAAAATAATTTTTTACTGTGGAAAATTTTAATTACGCCAGGGATTGCCTTTTCTATAGTAAATTATTCAAAAATTCATTTTTTACTGTCTCAAATTTTAATTACGCCAGGGATTGCCTTTTCTATAGTAAATTATTCAAAAACTAATTGTTTAGTGTCGCAAATTTTAATTACGTCAGGGATTGCCTTTTCTATAGTAAATTATTCAAAAATAATTTTTTAACTGTCTCAAATTTTAATTACGCCAGGGATTGCCTTTTCTATAGTATATTATTCAAAAATTCATTTTTACTGTCTCAAATTTTAATTAGGCCAGGGATTGCCTTTTTTATAGTAAATTTTGGAAAAAATAATTGTTTAGTGTCGCAAATTTTAATTACGCCATGGATTGCCTTTTCTATAGTAAATTATTCAAAAAATAATTTTTTACTGTCGCAAATTTTAATTACGCCAGGGATTGCCTTATCTATAGTAAATTATTCAAAAAATAATTTTTTACTGTCTCAAATTTTAATTACGCCAGGGATTGCCTTTTCTATAGTAAATTATTCAAAAATTCATTTTTTACTGTCTCAAATTTTAATTACGCCAGGGATTGCCTTTTCTATAGTAAATTATTCAAAAACTAATTGTTTAGTGTCGCAAATTTTAATTACGTCAGGATTGCCTTTTCTATAGTAAATTATTCAAAAAAATAATTTTTTACTGTCTCAAATTTTAATTACGCCAGGGATTGCCTTTTCTATAGTATATTATTCAAAAATTCATTTTTTACTGTCTCAAATTTTAATTACGCCAGGGATTGCCTTTTCTATAGTAAATTATTCAAAAACTAATTGTTTAGTGTCACAAATTTTAATTACGCCAGGGATTGCCTTTTCTATAGTAAATTATTCAAAAAATAATTTTATTCTGTCGCAAATTTTAATTACGCCAGGGATTGCCTTTTCTATAGTAATTATTCAAAAAATAATTTTTTTCTGTCGCAAATTTTATTACGCCAGGGATTGCCTTTTCTATAGTAAATTATTCAAAAAATAATTTTTTATTGTCGCAAATTTTAATTACGCCAGGGATTGCCTTTTCTATAGTAAATTATTCAAAAAATAATTTTTTACTGTCTCAAATTTTAATTACGCCAGGGATTGCCTTTTCTATAGTAAATTATTCAAAAAATAATTTTTTACTGTCGCAAATTATAATTACGCCAGGGATTGCCTTTTCTATAGTAAATTATTCAAAAAATAATTTTTTACTGTCGCAAATTATAATTACAGCCAGGGATCGCCTTTTCTATAGTAAATTATTCAAAAATTCATTTTTTACTGTCTCAAATTTTAATTACGCCAGGGATTGCCTTTTCTATAGTAAATTATTCAAAAAATAATTTTTTCTGTCACAAATTTTAATTACGCCAGGGATTGACTTTTCTATAGTAAATTATTCAAAAAATAATTTTTTCTGTCGCAAATTTTAATTTCGCCAGGGATTGCCTTTTCTATAGAAAATTATTCAAAAAAAAATTTTTTACTGTCGCAAATTTTAATTACGCCAGGGTTGCCTTTTCTATAGTAAATTATTCAAAAAATAATTTTTTTCTGTCACAAATTTTAATTACGCCAGGTATTGCCTTTTCTATAGTAAATTTTGCAAAAATAATTTTTTACTGTCGCAAATTTTAATTACGCCAGGGATTGCCCTTTTCTATAGTAAATTTATTCAAAAATTCATTTTTTACTGTCTCAAATTTTAACTAGGCCAGGGATTGCCTTTTCTATAGTAAATTTTGGAAAAAATAATTGTTTAGTGTCGCAAATTTTAATTACGCCATGGATTGCCTTTTCTATAGTAAAGTATTCAAAAATAATTTTTTACTGTCGCAAATTTTAATTACGACAGGGATTGCCTTTTCTATAGTAAATTATTCAAAAAATAATTTTTTACTGTCTCAAATTTTAATTACGCCAGGATTGCCTTTTCTATAGTAAATTATTCAAAAATTCATTTTTTACTGTCTGAAATTTTAATTACGCCAGGGATTGCCTTTTCTATAGTAAAATTATTCAAAAACTAATTGTTTAGTGTCGCAAATTTTAATTACGTCAGGGATTGCCTTTTCTATAGTAAATTATTCAAAAAATAATTTTTTACTGTCTCAAATTTTAATTACGCCAGGGATTGCCTTTTCTATAGTAAATTATTCAAAAATAATTTTTTACTGTCTCAAATTTTAATTAGGCCAGGGATTGCCTTTTCTATAGTAAATTTTGGAAAAATAATTGTTTAGTGTCGCAAATTTTAATTACGCCATGGATTGCCTTTTCTACAGTAAATTATTCAAAAAATAATTTTTTACTGTCGCAAATTTTAATTACGCCAGGGATTGCCTTTTCTATAGTAAATTATTCAAAAAATAATTTTTTACTGTCTCAAATTTTAATTACGCCAGGGATTGCCTTTTCTATAGTAAATTATTCAAAAATTCATTTTTTACTGTCTCAAATTTTAATTACGCCAGGGATTGCCTTTTCTATAGTAAATTATTCAAAAACTAATTGTTTAGTGTCGCAAATTTTAATTACGTCAGGGATTGCCTTTTCTATAGTAAATTATTCAAAAATAATATTTTTCCGTCTCAAATTTTAATTACGCCAGGGATTGCCTTTTCTATAGTAAATTATTCAAAAAATAATTTTTTACTGTCGCAAATTTTAATTACGCCAGGGATTGGCCTTTTCTATAGTAAATTATTCAAAAAATAATTTTTTACTGTCTCAAATTTTAATTACGCCAGGGATTGCCTTTTCTATAGTAAATTATTCAAAAAATAATTTTTTACTGTCGCAAATTATAATTACGCCAGGGACTGCCTTTTCTATAGTAAATTATTCAAAAAATAATTTTTTACTGTCGCAAATTATAATTACGCCAGGGATCGCCTTTTCTATAGTAAATTATTCAAAAATTCATTTTTTACTGTCTCAAATTTTAATTACGCCAGGGATTGCCTTTTCTATAGTAAATTATTCAAAAAATAATTTTTTCTGTCACAAATTTTAATTACGCCAGGGATTGACTTTTCTATAGTAAATTATTCAAAAAATAATTTTTTTCTGTCGCAAATTTTAATTACGCCAGGGATTTCCTTTTCTATAGTAAATTATTTAAAAAATAATTTTTTACTGTCGCAAATTTTAATTACGCCAGGGATTGCCTTTTCTATAGTAAATTATTCAAAAAATATTTTTTTCTGTCACAAATTTTAATTACGCCAGGAATTGCCTTTTCTATAGTAAATTTTGCAAAAAATAATTTTTTACTGTCGCAAATTTTAATTACGCCAGGAATTGCCTTTTCTATAGTAAATTATTCAAAAATTCATTTTTTACTGTCTCAAATTTTAATTAGGCCAGGGATTGCCTTTTCTATAGTAAATTTTGGAAAAAATAATTGTTTAGTGTCGCAAATTTTAATTACGCCATGGATTGCCTTTTCTATAGTAAATTATTCAAAAAATAATTTTTTACTGTCGCAAATTTTAATTACGCCAGGGATTGCCTTTTCTATAGTAAATTATTCAAAAAATAATTTTTTACTGTCTCAAATTTTAATTACGCCAGGGATTGCCTTTTCTAAAGTAAATTATTCAAAAATTCATTTTTTACTGTCTCAAATTTTAATTACGCCAGGGATTGCCTTTTCTATAGTAAATTATTCAAAAACCAATTGTTTAGTGTCGCAAATTTTAATTACGTCAGGGATTGCCTTTTCTATAGTAAATTATTCAAAAAATAATTTTTTACTGTCTCAAATTTTAATTACGCCAGGGATTGCCTTTTCTATAGTAAATTATTCAAAAATTCATTTTTTACTGTCTCAAATTTTAATTACGCCAGGGATTGCCTTTTCTATAGTAAATTATTCAAAAACTAATTGTTTAGTGTCACAAATTTTAATTACGCCAGGGATTGCCTTTTCTATAGTAAATTATTCAAAAAATAATTTTATTCTGTCGCAAATTATAATTACGCCAGGGATTGCCTTTTCTATAGTAAATTATTCAAAAAATAATTTTTTACTGTTGCAAATTTTAAATACGCCAGGGATTGCCTTTTGTATAGTAAATTATTCAAAAATTAATTTTTTTCTGTCACAAATTTTAAATAGCCCAGGGATTGCCTTTTCTATAGTAAATTATTCAAAAAATAATTTTTTACTGTCGGAAATTTTAATTACGCCAGGGATTGCCTTTTCAATAGTAAATTTTGCAAAAAATAATTGTTTAGTGTCGCAAATTTTAATTACGCCAGGGATTGCCTTTTCTATAGTAAATTATTCAAAAAACAATTTTTTCTGTCACAAATTTTAATTACGCCAGGGATTGCCTTTTCTATAGTCAATTATTCAAAAAATAATTTTTTACTGTCTCAAATTTTAATTACGCCAGGGATTGACTTTTCTATAGTAAATTTTGCAAAAATTAATTTTTTTCTGTCGCAAATTTTAATTACGCCAGGGATTGCCTTTTCTATAGTAGATTATTCAAAAATTAATTTTATACTGTCGCAAATTTTAAATACGCCAGGGATTGCCTTTTCTATAGTAAATGTTGCCAAAAATAATTTTTTACTGTCGCAAATTTTAATTACGCCAGGGATTGCCTTTTCTATAGTAAATTATTCAAAAAATAATTTTTTACTGTCGCAAATTTTAATAACGACAGGGATTGCCTTTTCTATAGTAAATTATTCAAAAATTCATTTTTACTGTCGCAAATTTTAATTACGCCAGGGATTGCCTTTTCTATAGTAAATTATTCAAAAACTAATTGTTTAGTGTCGCAAATTTTAATTACGCCAGGGATTGCCTTTTCTATAGTAAATTATTCAAAAAATAATTTTATACTGTCGCAAATTATAATTACGCCAGGGATTGCCTTTTCTATAGTAAATTATTCAAAAAATAATTTTTTACTGTTGCAAATTTTAAATACGCCAGGGATTGCCTTTTGTATAGTAAATTATTCAAAAAATAATTTTTTTCTGTCGCAAATTTTAATTACGCCAGGGATTGCCTTTTCTATAGTAAATTATTCAAAAAATAATTTTTTACTGTCGCAAATTTTAATTACGCCAGGGATTGCCTTTTCTATAGTAAATTTTGCAAAAACTAATTTTTTACTGTCGCAAATTTTAATTACGCCAGGGATTGCCTTTTCTATAGTAAATGTTGCAAAAAATAATTTTATACTGTCGCAAATTTTAATTACGCCATGGATTGCCTTTTCTATAGTAAATTATTCAAAAAATAATTTTTTCTGTCACAAATTTTAATTACGCCAGGGATTGCCTTTTCTATAGTAAATTATTCAAAAATTCATTTTTTACTGTTTCAAATTTTAATTAAGCCAGGGATTGCCTTTTCTATAGTAAATTATTCAAAAAATAATTTTTTACTGTCGCAAATTTTAATTACGCCAGGGATTGCCTTTTCTATAGTAAATTTTGCAAAAAATAATTTTTTACTGTCGCAAATTTTAATTACGCCAGGGATTGCCTTTTATATAGTAAATTATTCAAAAAATAATTTTTTACTGTCTCAAATTTTAATTACGCCAGGGATTGCCTTTTCTATAGTAAATTATTCAAAAATTCATTTTTTACTGTCGCAAATTTTAATTACGCCAGGGATTTCCTTTTCTATAGTAAATTATTCAAAAATTCATTTTTTACTGTCTCAAATTTTAATTACGCCAGGGATTGCCTTTTCTATAGTAAATTTTGCAAAAAATAATTTTTTACTGTCGCAAATTTTAATTACGCCAGGGATTGCCTTTTATATAGTAAATTATTCTAAAAATAATTTTTTACTGTCGCAAATTTTAATTACGCGAGGGATTGCCTTTTCTATAGTAAATTATTCAAAAAATAATTTTTTACTGTCGCAAATTTCAAATACGCCAGGGATTGCCTTTTCTATAGTAAGTTTTGCAAAAAATAATTTTTTACTGTTGCAAATTTTAAATACGCCAGGGATTGCCTTTTGTATAGTAAATTATTCAAAAAACAATTTTTTTCTGTCACAAATTTTAATTACGCCAGGGATTGCCTTTTCTATAGTAAATTATTCAAAAAATATTTTTTTCTTTCACAAATTTTAATTACGCAAGGGATTGCCTTTTCTATAGTAAATTTTGCAAAAAATAATTTTTTACTGTCGCAAATTTTAATTACGCCAGGGATTGCCTTTTATATAGTAAATTATTCAAAAAATAATTTTTTACTGTCGCAAATTATAATTACGCCAGGGATTGCCTTTTCTATAGTAAATTATTCAAAAATTCATTTTTTACTGTCTCAAATTTTAATTACGCCAGGGATTGCCTTTTCTATAGTAAATTATTCAAAAAATAATTTTTTCTGTCACAAATTTTAATTACGCCAGGGATTGCCTTTTCTATAGTAAATTATTCAAAAAATAATTTTATACTGTCGCAAATTTTAATTACGCCAGGGATTGCCTTTTCTATAGTAAATTATTCAAAAAATAATTTTTTACTGTCGCAAATTTTAATTACGCCAGGGATTGCCTTTTCTATAGTAAATTTTGCAAAAAATAATTGTTTAGTGTCTCAAATTTTAATTACGCCAGGGATTGCCTTTTCTATAGTAAATTATTCAAGAAATAATTTTATACTGTCACAAATTTTAATTACGCCAGGGATTGCCTTTTCTATAGTAAATTATTCAAAAATTCATTTTTTACTGTCTCAAATTTTAATTACGCCAGGGATTGCCTTTTCTATAGTAAATTTTGCAAAAAATAATTGTTTAGTGTCGCAAATTTTAATTACGCCAGGGATTGCCTTTTCTATAGTAAATTATTCAAAAATTAATTTTTTTCTGTCGCAAATTTTAATTACGCCAGGGATTGCCTTTTCTATAGTAGATTATTCAAAAATTAATTTTATACTGTCGCTAATTTTAAATACGCCAGGGATTGCTTTTTCTATAGTAAATGTTGCCAAAAATAATTTTTTACTGTCGCAAATTTTAATTACGCCAGGGATTGCCTTTTCTATAGTAAATTATTCAAAAAATAATTTTTTACTGTCGCAAATTTTAATAACGACAGGGATTGCCTTTTCTATAGTAAATTATTCAAAAATTCATTTTTACTGTCGCAAATTTTAATTACGCCAGGGATTGCCTTTTCTATAGTAAATTATTCAAAAACTAATTGTTTAGTGTCGCAAATTTTAATTACGCCAGGGATTGCCTTTTCTATAGTAAATTATTCAAAAAATAATTTTATACTGTCGCAAATTATAATTACGCCAGGGATTGCCTTTTCTATAGTAAATTATTCAAAAAATAATTTTTTACTGTTGCAAATTTTAAATACGCCAGGGATTGCCTTTTGTATAGTAAATTATTCAAAAAATAATTTTTTTCTGTCGCAAATTTTAATTACGCCAGGGATTGCCTTTTCTATAGTAAATTATTCAAAAAATAATTTTTTACTGTCGCAAATTTTAATTACGCCAGGGATTGCCTTTTCTATAGTAAATTTTGCAAAAACTAATTTTTTACTGTCGCAAATTTTAATTACGCCAGGGATTGCCTTTTCTATAGTAAATGTTGCAAAAAATAATTTTATACTGTCGCAAATTTTAATTACGCCATGGATTGCCTTTTCTATAGTAAATTATTCAAAAAATAATTTTTTCTGTCACAAATTTTAATTACGCCAGGGATTGCCTTTTCTATAGTAAATTTATTCAAAATTCATTTTTTACTGTTTCAAATTTTAATTAAGCCAGGATTGCCTTTTCTATAGTAAATTATTCAAAAAATAATTTTTTACTGTCGCAAATTTTATTACGCACAGGGATTGCCTTTTCTATAGTAAATTTTGCAAAAATAATTTTTTACTGTCGCAAATTTTAATTACGCCAGGGATTGCCTTTTATATAGTAAATTATTCAAAAAATAATTTTTTACTGTCTCAAATTTTAATTACGCCAGGATTGCCTTTCTATAGTAAATTATTCAAAAATTCATTTTTTACTGTCGCAAATTTTAATTACGCCAGGGATTTCCTTTTCTATAGTAAATTATTCAAAAATTCATTTTTTACTGTCTCAAATTTTAATTACGCCCAGGGGATTGCCTTTTCTATAGTAAATTTTGCAAAAAATAATTTTTTACTGTCGCAAATTTTAATTACGCCATGGGATTGCCTTTTATATAGTAAATTATTCTAAAAATAATTTTTTACTGTCGCAAATTTTAATTACGCGAGGGATTGCCTTTTCTATAGTAAATTATTCAAAAAATAATTTTTACTGTCGCAAATTTCAAATACGCCAGGGATTGCCTTTTCTATAGTAAGTTTTGCAAAAAATAATTTTTTACTGTTGCAAATTTTAATACGCCAGGGATTGCCTTTTGTATAGTAAATTATTCAAAAAACAATTTTTTTCTGTCACAAATTTTAATTACGCCAGGGATTGCCTTTTCTATAGTAAAATATTCAAAAAATATTTTTTTCTTTCACAAATTTTAATTACGCAAGGGATTGCCTTTTCTATAGTAAATTTTGCAAAAAATAATTTTTTACTGTCGCAAATTTAATTACGCCAGGGATTGCCTTTTATATAGTAAATTATTCAAAAAATAATTTTTTACTGTCGCAAATTATAATTACGCCAGGGATTGCCTTTTCTATAGTAAATTATTCAAAAATTCATTTTTTACTGTCTCAATTTTAATTACGCCAGGGATTGCCTTTTCTATAGTAAATTATTCAAAAAATAATTTTTTCTGTCACAAATTTTAATTACGCCAGGGATTGCCTTTTCTATAGTAAATTATTCAAAAAATAATTTTATACTGTCGCAAATTTTAATTACGCCAGGGATTGCCTTTTCTATAGTAAATTATTCAAAAAATAATTTTTTACCTGTCGCAAATTTTAATTACGCCAGGGATTGCCTTTTCTATAGTAAATTTTGCAAAAAATAATTGTTTAGTGTCTCAAATTTTAATACGCCAGGGATTGCCTTTTCTATAGTAAATTATTCAAAAAATAATTTTATACTGTCACAAATTTTATTACGCCAGGGATTGCCTTTTCTATAGTAAATTATTCAAAAATTCATTTTTTACTGTCTCAAATTTTAATTACGCCAGGGATTGCCTTTTCTATAGTAAATTTTGCAAAAAATAATTGTTTAGTGTCGCAAATTTTAATTACGCCAGGGATTGCCTTTTCTATAGTAAATTATTCAAAAATTAATTTTTTTCTGTCGCAAATTTAATTACGCAGGGGATTGCCTTTTCTATAGTAAATTATTCAAAAATTAATTTTTTTCTGTCGCAAATTTTAATTACGCCAGGGATTGCCTTTTCTATAGTAAATTATCAAAAAATAATTTTTTACTGTCTCAAATTTTAATTACGCCAGGGATGCCTTTTCTATAGTAAATTATTCAAAAAATAATTTTATACTGTCGCAAATTTTAATTACGCCAGGGATTGCCTTTTCTATAGCAAATTTGCAAAAACTAATTGTTTAGTGTCGCAAATTTTAATTACGCCAGGTATTGCCTTTTCTATAGTATATTTTCAAAAATTAATTTTTATACTGTCGCAAATTTAAATACGCCAGGGATTGCTTTTTATAGTAAATTTTGCAAAAAATAATTGTTTAGTGTCGCAAATTTTAATTACGCCAGGGATTGCCTTTTCTATAGTAAATTATTCAAAAAATAATTTTTTCCCTCACAAATTTTAATTACGCCAGGGATTGCCTTTTCTATAGTAAATTTTGCAAAAAATAATTTTTTACTGTCGCAAATTTTAATTACGCCAGGGATTGCCTTTTCTATAGTAAATTATTCAAAAAATAATTTTTACTGTCGCAAATTATAATTACGCCAGGGATTGCCTTTTCTATAGTAAATTATCAAAAATTCATTTTTTACTGTCTCAAATTTAATTACGCCAGGGATTGCCTTTTCTATAGTAAATTATTCAAAAATATTGTTTTCTGTCACAAATTTTAATTACGCCAGGGATTGCCTTTTCTATAGTAAATTATTCAAAAATTAATTTTTTTCTGTCGCAAATTTTAATTACGCCAGGGATTGCTTTTCTATAGTAAATTATTCAAAAATTCATTTTTTACTGTCTCAAATTTTAATTACGCCAGGGATTGCCTTTTCTATAGTAAATTATTCAAAAATTCATTTTTTACTGTCTTAAATTTTAATTACGCCAGGGATTGCGTTTTCCTATAGTAAATTTTGCAAAAAATAATTGTTTAGTGTCGAAAATTTTAATTACGCCAGGGATTGACTTTTCTATAGTAAATTATTCAAAAATTCATTTTTTACTGTCTCAAATTTTAATTACGCCAGGGATTGCCTTTCTATAGTAAATTTTGCAAAAAATAATTGTTTTGTGTCGCAATTTTAATTACGCCAGGGATTACCTTTTCTATAGTAAATTATTCAAAAAATAATTTTTTACTGTCGCAAATTTTAATTACGCCAGGGATTGCCTATTCTATAGTAAATTATTCAAAAAATAATTTTTTACTGTCGCAAGTTTTAATTACGCCAGGGATTGCCTTTTCTATAGCAAAATTTTGCAAAAATTAATTTTTTACTGTCGCAAATTTTAAATACGCCAGGGATTGCCTTTTCTATAGTAATTATTCAAAAATTCATTTTTTACTGTCGCAAATTATAATTACGCCAGGGATTGCCTTTTCTATAGTAAATTATTCAAAAAATAATTTTTTACTGTCCGCAAGTTTTAATTACGCCAGGGATTGCATTTTCTATAGTAAATTATTCAAAAATTCCTTTTTTACTGTCTCAAATTTTAATTACTCCAGGATTGCCTTTTCTATAGTAAATTTTGCAAAAACAATTTTTTACTGTCGCAAATTTTAATTACGCCAGGGATTGCCTTTTCCTATAGTAAATTATTCAAAAAATAATTTTTTACTGTCGCAAATTTTAATTACGCCAGGGATTGCCTTTTCTATAGTAAATTTTGCAAAAAATAATTTTTTAGTGTCGCAAATTTTAATTACGCCATGGATTGCCTTTTCCTATAGTAAATTATTCAAAAATTCCTTTTTACTGTCTCAAATTTTAATTACCCAGGGATTGCCCTTTTCTATAGTAAATTTTGCAAAAAAACAATTTTTTACTGTCGCAAATTTTAATTACGCCAGGGATTGCCTTTTTCTATAGTAAATTATTCAAAAAATAATTTTTTACTGTCGCAAATTTTAATTACGCCAGGGATTGCCTTTTCTATAGTAAATTTTGCAAAAAAGAATTTTTTACTGTCGCAAATTTTAATTACGCCAGGGATTGCCTTTTCTATAGTAAATTATTCAAAAATTAATTTTTTACTGTCGCAAATTTTAATTACGCCAGGGATTGCCTTTTCTATAGTAAATTATTCAAAATTCATTTTTTACTGTCTCAAATTTTAATTACGCCAGGGATTTGCCTTTTCTATAGTAAATTATTCAAAAATTCATTTTATACTGTCTCAAATTTTAATTACGCCAGGGATTGCCTTTTCTATAGTAAATTAGTTCAAAAATAATTTTTACTGTCGCAAATTTTAATTACGCCAGGGATTGCCTTTTCTATAGTAAATTTGCAAAAAATAATTTTTACTGTCGCAAATTTTAATTACGCCAGGGATTGCCTTTTCTATAGTAAAATTATTCAAAAAATAATTTTTTACTGTCGCAAATTTTAATTACGCCAGGGATTGCCTTTTCTATAGTAAATTATTCAAAAAATAATTTTTTACTGTCGCAAATTATAATTACGCCAGGGATTGCCTTTTCTATAGTAAATTTTGCGAAAAGTAATTTTTTACTGTTGCAAATTTTAAATACGCCAGGGATTGCCTTTTGTATAGTAAATTATTCAAAAAATAATTTTTTCTGTCACAAATTTTAATTACGCCAGGGATTGCCTTTTCTATAGTAAATTATTCAAAAAATAATTTTTTCTGTCACAAATTTTAATTACGCCAGGGATTGCCTTTTCTATAGTAAATTTTGCAAAAAATAATTTTTTCCTGTCACAAATTTTAATACGCCAGGGATTGCCTTTTCTATAGTAAATTTTGCAAAAAATAATTTTTTACTGTCGCAAATATTAATTACGCCAGGCATTGCCTTTTCTATAGTAAATTTTGCAAAAATTAATTTTTTACTGTCGCAATTTTAAATACGCCAGGGATTGCATTTTCTATAGTAAATTATTCAAAAATTCATTTTTTACTGTCGCAAATTATAATTACGCCAGGGATTGCCTTTTCTATAGTAAATTATTCAAAAAATAATTTTTTTACTGTCGCAAGTTTTAATTACGCCAGGGATTGCCTTTTCTATAGTAAATTAATTCAAAAATTCCTTTTCTTACTGTCTCAATTTTATTACGCCAGGGATTGCCTTTTCTATAGTAAATTTTGCAAAAAATAATTTTTTACTGTCGCAAATTTTAATTACGCTGTAACGGCTATAATTTTTCTTGTTGCAAGTAAAGAAAATCTAATTCTCTTATTTCTTCTTTTTGCTGCAGATGCATATGGGAAAGAGAAATTTTATTTCTTCTTCGCAAGGAAAAGGCAATAAATTGAGTCCAAGCGGAAATTAAGCTCGAGACACTCAAAATAAAAATAAACCGCACGCTTAACGTTTGTTTTAAACAAAAAACTAGAAATGTAATTCGAGCATTTCCGATCACCCCAATAAAGGTGCCTGACCGATAAGGTGCAATGGACTTGGGTAATTTTCCCTCATATCGTTTTTTCGGTATGTGGCGATCGAAACTCCACTTTGTAAAGCAATTCGATGGAAGAAAGATCTTCCGCGGGAGCTCGTCCAGTTTTGTGTTTTGTTTTTCGAGTCTTGTGCGCCCTTACAGAATTTGGAAAAAAAAAATCAAATCAGAAGTGACTATAATATTTCCTTTAAATAAAGACTGGGCAACGAGCAATTGTGCGTACATGCCGGTAATATTGAAACGTTTATACGAGGAAGTTTACATTTTTTTTCTTTTATCTTTAAATTTGATTGTGGATGTGACTCGATAGTTACTGAGTGACGGCATAAGCTTTTTTTTTCTGCCCTCAAAGAAGGGAATTTTGGATAAATCTAAGGTGAGGTGTGATTACTTGTTCATTGCCGGGAAAAATTTATTTAGTGAGGTTTCTTCTTTCTGTTGGTCTGAGTACAGATATCAGGTGACAGTCTTTGGCCTGCACGGCGTGGATCAGTGCCGGAGGGAAAGGACAAAGTAACAAAGAAACAAAAGTACAGAAATCGGCCAGTGAAGTTGGCGCAGCATCGATAGGGCTGAACCTGGCGCCTCCCTAGAGCGCCCAAAAAAATTTTCTTGGGGTTAAACATCATCCAAAATCATCGTCGGAGCTTGACAGCGGAACGGAGGAGAAACCAGCAAAATCTACTGATAGGAGAGAAAAGAAAAAAAAACCCAAGAGCAAGCAGGAGAAATTTCTTATCTTTTTGTCCGTATTTTTTTTTTGTTGTTGATTTGTTTTCACAGCGTTAGTCACCAGGCCGCTGAAGCGCTTCATCGCCGGGAGATTGACAAGTAAGTAAATTTGCGACAAATTAATTGTAATGTGAGTAGATTGTTTTAATTTTTTTTTTATATATATATATATATATATTAGCAATGAATTCGGAACTTGGCGATTTTTTTTTGTTGTTTTTCTTTTCCTCATAGAAATCTAAATTAGTATATTAACGTAGTTTTTTTTTGTCTTGCGGAATATTATATTATAATGAAGTAGTTTTTTTTTGTTTTGCGAAGTATTTCCGGATAGTTAGTACTTATATATACATATATTTGTATACATGTAAGCTACCATCATACTTCCACTTAGCGATCTTTATTTTTTTTTTGTTGTTTTTTTTTAATTTTAGATTCCTAGAATAGTCCACTAATGTAAAGGTTAATTTGGATTAGCGAATTCTCTCATAGCGATTTCTTTTTTTTGTTTTTTTTAATGTTTCTTTGACATATTCTTATACATATATACATACTCACGTATTAGCTTGAATATTAATGTATATACGCTAGTATAGTAACGTAGTTTCTTTTTCTTTATATCTACATATATATACGCGTCATGATTATTAATATATAGGCTAGTGCAGTAACTGAATGTTTTTTTTTTCTTAATATATCTATACCTATGTATATACCCGCTGATGGTTCATGAATTGATTTACAAATACCCATATATTACCTGTTTGACTAAATGTGTGACCATTTATACTTTTGTGCGTGTTCGGGGAAATAAATAAATAATAATGGCCATGTGCTAAGTTTCATGTTTTCGTTTGGTGTCGGGTTTGGTTAGGGTTTTGGGGAAGCTCGAGATGCCGGGAGGATAAAGTAACTGACAGGCACACCGAGGAGTGTGAGGAGGGCAGTGGCGGGTGATGCAAGTAGCCAGGGTGTCCCACCATTCTGGGTGGTGTTCCCTTTCCTATCTTAAGCCTTTTCTCTTTTTATTTTTTTTATTTTTGTGTTTTTATTTGGGTCCACCTCTTTCTATCTTCCAGCGGTACAGTAATAGGTGGTTGAACAGCGAGCAAGAACCTAACCCAGCCCTGAGCTTGAGCCGGCAAAAAGCCTGTACCGTGCTCGCCTAAAGATCAACCTCCATTGTCCCTCAACAACCTTAAAAGGGACATAAAGTAGCCATGACCAGTCATCTGCCTCGCTGAGTTGAGTGGTCGAGAAGCGGCCACGCTGAGAGGTATATATGACTGGCCGGAAGGTTACAACGCCAGGGATTGCCTTTTCTATAGTAAATTATTCAAAAAATAATTTTTTACTGTCGCAAATTTTAATTACGCCAGGGATTGCCTTTTCTATAGTAAATTTTGCAAAAAATAATTTTTTACTGTCGCAAATTTTAATTACGCCAGGGATTGCCTTTTCTATAGTAAATTATTCAAAAAATAATTGTTTACTGTCGCAAATTATAATTACGCCAGGGATTGCCTTTTCTATAGTAAATTTTGAAAAAATTATTTTTTACTGTCGCAAATTTTAATTACGCCAGGGATTGCCTTTTCTATAGTAAATTATTCAAAAATTCATTTTTTACTGTCTCAAATTTTAAGTACGACAGGGATTGCCTTTTCTATAGTAAATTATTCAAAAAATAATTGTTTAGTGTCGCAAATTTTAATTACGCCAGGGATTGCCTTTCCTATAGTAAATTATTCAAAAAATAATTTTATACTCTCCCAAATTTTAATTACGCCAGGGATTGCCTTTTCTATAGTAAATTTTGCAAAAACTAATTGTTTAGTGTCGCAAATTTTAATTACGCCAGGGATTGCCTTTTCTATAGTAAATTATTCAAAAAATAATTTTTTACTGTCTCAAATTTTAATTACGCCAGGGATTGCCTTTTCTATAGTAAATTATTCAAAAATTCATTTTTTACTGTCGCAAATTTTAATTACGCCAGGGATTGCCTTTTCTATAGTAAATTATTCAAAAATTCATTTTGTACTGTCTCAAATTTTAATTACGCCAGGGATTGCCTTTTCTATAGTAAATTATTCAAAAAATAATTTTTTACTGTCGCAAATTTTAAATACGCCAGGGATTGCCTTTTCTATAGTAAATTTTGCAAAAAATAATTTTATACTGTCGCGAATTATAATTACGCCAGGGATTGCCTTTTCTATAGTAAATTATTCAAAAAATAATTTTTTACTGTCGCAAATTATAATTACGCCAGGGATTGCCTTTTCTATAGTAAATTTTGCAAAAAATAATTTTTTTCTGTCGCAAATTTTAATTACGCCAGGGATTGCCTTTTCTATAGTAAATTTTGCAAAAAACAATTGTTTATTGTCGCAAATTTTAATTACCTTTTCTATAGGAAATTATTCAAAAATTCATTTTTTACTGTCTCAAATTTTAATTACGCCAGGGATTGCTTTTTCTATAGTAAATTATTCAAAAAATAATTTTTTACTGTCGCAAATTATAATTACGCCAGGGATTGCCTTTTCTATAGTAAATTATTCAAAAAATAATTTTTTACAGTCTCAAATTTTAATTACGCCAGGGATTGCCTTTTCTATAGTAAATTATTCAAAAATTCATTTTTTACTGTCGCAAATTTTAATTACGCCAGGGATTGCCTTTTCTATAGTAAATTATTCAAAAAATAATTGTTTAGTGTCGCAAATTTTAATTACGCCAGGGATTGCCTTTTCTATAGTAAATAATTCAAAAATTCATTTTTTGCTGTCGCAAATTTTAATTACGCCAGGGATTGCCTTTTCTATAGTAAATTATTCAAAAAATAATTGTTTACTGTCGCAAATTTTAATTACGCCAGGGATTGCCTTTTCTATAGTAAATTTTGCAAAAAATAATTTTTTACTGTCGCAAATTTTAATTACGCCAGGGATTGCCTTTTCTATAGTAAATTATTCAAAAAATAATTTTTTACTGTCTCAAATTTTAATTACGCTAGGGATTGCCTTTCCTATAGTAAATTATTCAAAAAATAATTTTTTCTGTCTCAAATTTTAATTACGCCAGGGATTGCCTTTTCTATAGTAAATTATTCAAAAAATAATTTTTTACTGTCGCAAATTTTAATTACGCCAGGGAGTGCCTTTTGTATAGTAAATTATTCAAAAAATAATTGTTTAGTGTCGCAAATTTTAATTACGCCAGGGATTGCCTTTTCTATAGTAAATTATTCAAAAAATAATTTTTTACTGCCGCAAATTTTAATTACGCCAGGGATTGCCTTTTGTATAGTAAATTTTGCAAAAAATAATTTTTTACTGTCGCAAATTTTAATTACGCCAGGGATTGCCTTTTCTATAGTAAATTATTCAAAAAATAATTTTTTACTGTCGCAAATTTTAATTACGCCAGGGATTGCCTTTTCTATAGTAAATTTTGCAAAAAATAATTTTTTACTGTCGCAAATTTTAATTACGCCAGGGATTGCCTTTTCTATAGTAAATTATTCAAAAAATAATTTTTTACTGTCGCAAATTTTAATTACGCCAGGGATTGCCTTTTGTATAGTAAATTATTCAAAAAATAATTGTTTAGTGTCGCAAATTTTAATTACGCCAGGGATTGCCTTTTCTATAGTAAATTTTGCAAAAAATAATTGTTTAGTGTCGCAAATTTTAATTACGCCAGGGATTGCCTTTTCTTTAGTAAATTATTCAAAAAATAATTTTATACTGTCTCAAATTTTAATTACGCCAGTGCCTTTTGTATAGTAAATTATTCAAAAAATAATTTTTTCTGTCACAAATTTTAATTACGCCAGGGATTGCTTTTTCTATAGTAAATTATTCAAAAAATAATTGTTTAGTGTCGCAAATTTTAATTACGCCAGGGATTGCCTTTTCTATAGTAAATTTTGCAAAAAATAATTGTTTAGTGTCGCAAATTTTAATTACGCCAGGGATTGCCTTTTCTATAGTAAATTATTCAAAAATTCATTTTATACTGTCGCAAATTATAATTACGCCAGGGATTGCCTTTTGTATAGTAAATTATTCAAAAAATAATTGTTTAGTGTCGCAAATTTTAATTACGCCAGGGATTGCCTTTTCTATAGTAAATTTTGCAAAAAATAATTGTTTAGTGTCGCAAATTTTAATTACGCCAGGGATTGCCTTTTCTATAGTAAATTATTCAAAAATTCATTTTATACTGTCGCAAATTATAATTACGCCAGGGATTGCGTTTTGTATAGTAAATTTTGCAAAAAATAATTTTTTACTGTCGCAAATTTTAATTACGCCAGGGATTGCCTTTTCTATAGTAAATTATTCAAAAAATAATTTTTTACTGTCGCAAATTTTAATTACGCCAGGGATTGCCTTTTCTATAGTAAATTTTGCAAAAAATAATTTTTTACTGTCGCATATTTTAATTACGCCAGGGATTGCCTTTTCTATAGTAAATTATTCAAAAAATAATTTTTTACTGTCGCAAATTTTAATTACGCCAGGGATTGCCTATTGTATAGTAAATTATTCAAAAAATAATTGTTTAGTGTCGCAAATTTTAATTACGCCAGGGATTGCCTTTTCTATAGTAAATTTTGCAAAAAATAATTGTTTAGTGTCGCAAATTTTAATTACGCCAGGGATTGCCTTTTCTATAGTAAATTGTTCAAAAATTCATTTTATACTGTCGCAAATTATAATTACGCCAGGGATTGCCTTTTCTATAGTAAATTATTCAAAAAATAATTTTTTACTGTCGCAAATTTTAAATACGCCAGGGATTGCCTTTTCTATAGTAAATTATTCAAAAAATAATTTTTTACTGTCGCAAATTTTAATTACGCCAGGGATTGCCTTTTCTATAGTAAATTTTGCAAAAAATAATTTTTTATTGTCGCAAATTTTAATTACGCCAGGTATTGCCTTTTCTATAGTAAATTATTCAAAAAATAATTTTTTACTGTCGCAAATTTTAATTACGCCAGGGATTGCCTTTTGTATAGTAAATTATTCAAAAAATAATTGTTTAGTGTCGCAAATTTTAATTACGCCAGGGATTGCCTTTTCTATAGTAAATTTTGCAAAAAATAATTGTTTAGTGTCGCAAATTTTAATTACGCCAGGGATTGCCTTTTCTATAGTAAATTATTCAAAAAATAATTTTATACTGTCTCAAATTTTAATTACGCCAGGGATTGCCTTTTGTATAGTAAATTATTCAAAAAATAATTTTTTCTGTCACAAATTTTAATTACGCCAGGGATTGCTTTTTCTATAGTAAATTATTCAAAAAATAATTGTTTAGTGTCGCAAATTTTAATTACGCCAGGGATTGCCTTTTCTATAGTAAATTATTCAAAAATTCATTTTTTACTGTCGCAAATTTTAATTACGCCAGGGATTGCCTTTTCTATAGTAAATTATTCAAAAATTCATTTTATACTGTCACAAATTATAATTACGCCAGGGATTGCCTTTTCTATAGTAAATTATTCAAAAAATAATTTTTTACTGTCGCAAATTTTAAATACGCCAGGGATTGCCTTTTGTATATTAAATTATTCAAAAATTCATTTTTTACTGTCTCAAATTTTAATTACGCCAGGGATTGCCTTTTCTATAGTAAATTTTGCAAAAAATAATTTTTTACTGTTGCATATTTTAAATACGCCAGGGATTGCCTTTTCTATAGTAAATTATTCAAAAAATAATTTTTTACTGTCGCAAATTTTAATTACGCCAGGGATTGCCTTTTCTATAGTAAATTATTCAAAAATTAATTTTTTTCTGTCACAAATTTTAATTATGCCAGGGATTGCCTTTTGTATAGTAAATTTTGCTAAAAATAATTGTTTAGTGTCGCAAATTTTAATTACGCCAGGGATTGCCTTTTCAATAGTAAATTATTCAAGAATTCATTTTTTACTGTCGCAAATTTTAATTACGCCAGGGATTGCCTTTTCTATAGTAAATTTTGCAAAAAATAATTGTTTAGTGTCGCAAATTTTAATTACGCCAGGGATTGCCTTTTCTATAGTAAATTATTCAAAAATTCATTTTATACTGTCGCAAATTATAATTACGCCAGGGATTGCCTTTTCTATAGTAAATTTTGCAAAAAATAATTTTATACTGTCGCAAATTTTAATTACACCAGGGATTGCCTTTTCTATAGTAAATTTTTCAAAAAATAATTTTATACTGTCGCAAATTTTAATTACGCCAACTATTGCCTTTTCTATAGTAAATTTTGCAAAAATTAATTTTTTACTGTCTCAAATTTTAATTACGCCAGGGATTGCCTTTTCTATAGTAAATTATTCAAAAAATAATTTTTTACTGTTGCAAATTTTAATTACGCCAGGGATTGCCTTTTGTATAGTAAGTTATTCAAAAAATAATTTTTTACTGTCTCAAATTTTAATTACGCCAGGGATTGCCTTTTCTATAGTAAATTTTGCAAAAAATAATTGTTTACTGTCTCAAATTTTAATTACGCCAGGGATTGCCTTTTCTATAGTAAATTTTGCAAAAAATAATTTTTTTCTGTCGCAAATTTTAATTACGCCAGCGATTGCCTTTTCTATAGTAAATTATTCAAAAAATAATTTTTTACTGTCTCAAATTTGAATTACGCCAGGGATTGCCTTTTCTATAGTAAATTATTCAAAAAATAATTTTTTACTGTTGCAAATTTTAATTACGCCAGGGATTGCCTTTTGTATAGTAAATTACTCAAAAAATAATTTTTTATTGTCTCAAATTTTAATTACGCCAGGGATTGCCTTTTCTATAGTAAATTTTGCAAAAAATAATTGTTTACTGTCTCAAATTTTAATTACGCCAGGGATTGCCTTTTCTATAGTAAATTATTCAAAAAATAATTTTTTTCTGTCGCAAATTTTAATTACGCCAGGGATTGCCTTTTCTATAGTAAATTATTCCAAAAATAATTTTTTACTGTCTCAAATTTTAATTACGCCAGGGATTGCCTTTTCTATAGTAAATTTTGCAAAAAATAATTTTTTTCTGTCGCAAATTTTAATTACGCCAGGGATTGCCTTTTTTATAGTAAATTATTCAAAAAATAATTTTTTACTGTCTCAAATTTGAATTACGCCAGGGATTGCCTTTTCTATAGTAAATTATTCAAAAAATAATTTTTTACTGTTGCAAATTTTAATTACGCCAGGGATTTCCTTTTGTATAGTAAATTATTCAAAAAATAATTTTTTATTGTCTCAAATTTTAATTACGTCAGGGATTGCCTTTTCTATAGTGAATTTTGCAAAAAATATTTGTTTACTGTCTCAAATTTTAATTACGCCAGGGATTGCCTTTTCTATAGTAAATTATTTAAAAAAATAATTTTTTACTGTCTCAAATTTGAATTACGCCAGGGATTGCCTTTTCTATAGTAAATTATTCAAAAAATAATTTTTTACTGTTGCAAATTTTAATTACGCCAGGGATTGCCTTTTCTATAGTAAATTATTCAAAAAATAATTGTTTAGTGTCGCAAATTTTAATTACGCCAGGGATTGCCTTTTCTATAGTAAATTATTCAAAAATTCATTTTATACTGTCGCAAATTATAATTACGCCAGGGATTGCCTTTTCTATAGTAAATTTTGCAAAAAATAATTTTATACTGTCGCAAATTTTAATTACACCAGGGATTGCCTTTTCTATAGTAAATTTTGCAAAAAATAATTTTATACTGTCGCAAATTTTAATTACGCCAGGGATTGTCTTTTCTATAGTAAATTTTGCAAAAATTAATTTTTTACTGTCTCAAATTTTAATTACGCCAGGGATTGCCTTTTCTATAGTAAATTATTCAAAAAATAATTTTTTACTGTTGCAAATTTTAATTACGCCAGGGATTGCCTTTTGTATAGTAAATTATTCAAAAAATAATTTTTTACTGTCTCAAATTTTAATTACGCCAGGGATTGCCTTTTCTATAGTAAATTTTGCAAAAAATAATTGTTTACTGTCTCAAATTTTAATTACGCCAGGGATTGCCTTTTCTATAGTAAATTTTGCAAAAAATAATTTTTTTCTGTCGCAAATTTTAATTACGCCAGGGATTGCCTTTTCTATAGTAAATTATTCAAAAAATAATTTTTTACTGTCTCAAATTTGAATGACGCCAGGGATTGCCTTTTCTTTAGTAAATTATTCAAAAAATAATTTTTTACTGTTGCAAATTTTAATTACGCCAGGGATTGCCTTTTGTATAGTAAATTATTCAAAAAATAATTTTTTATTGTCTCAAATTTTAATTACGCCAGGGATTGCCTTTTCTATAGTAAATTTTGCAAAAAATAATTGTTTACTGTCTCAAATTTTAATTACGCCAGGGATTGCCTTTTCTATAGTAAATTATTCAAAAAATAATTTTTTTCTGTCGCAAATTTTAATTACGCCAGGGATTGCCTTTTCTATAGTAAATTATTCAAAAAATAATTTTTTACTGTCGCAAATTTTAATTACGCCAGGGATTGCCTTTTCTATTGTAAATTATTCAAAAAATAATTTTTTCTGTCACAAATTTTAATTACGCCAAGGATTGCCTTTTCTATAGTAAATTATTCAAAAAATAATTTTTTACTGTCGCAAATTTTAACTACGCCAGGGATTGCCTTTTCTATAGTAAATTATTCAAAAATTTATTTTTTACTGTCTCAAATTTTAATTACGCCAGGGATTGCCTTTTCTATAGTAAATTATTCAAAAAATAATTTTTTACTGTCGCAAATTATAATTACGCCAGGGATTGCCTTTTGTAAAGTAAATTATTCAAAAATTAATTTTATACTGTCGCAAATAATAATTACGCCAGGGATTGCCTTTTCTATAGTAAATTATTCAAAAAATAATTTTTTACTGTCGCAAATTATAATTACGCCAGGGATTGCCTTTTCTATAGTAAATTTTGCAAAAAATAATTTTTTTCTGTCGCAAATTTTAATTACGCCAGGGATTGCCTTTTCTATATTAAATTATTCAAAAAAATAATTTTATACTGTCGCAAATTTTAATTACGCCAGGGATTGCCTTTTCTATAGTAAATTATTCAAAAATTCATTTTTTACTGTCTCAAATTTTAATTAAGCCAGGGATTGCCTTTTCTATAGTAAATTATTCAAAAATTCATTTTTTACTGTCTCAAATTTTAATTACGCCAGGGATTGCCTTTTCTATAGTAAATTATTCAAAAATGCATTTTTTACTGTCTCAAATTTTAATTACGCCAGGGATTGCCTTTTCTATAGTAAATTTTTCAAAAAATAATTGTTTAGTGTCGCAAATTTTAATTACGCCAGGGATTGCCTTTTCTATAGTAAATTATTCAAAAATAATTTTTTTCTGTCGCAAATTTTAATTACGCCAGGGATTGCCTTTTCTATAGTAAATTATTCAAAAAATAATTTTTTACTGTCGCAAATTTTAATTACGCCAGGGATTGCCTTTTCTATAGTAAATTATTCAAAAAATAATTTTTTACTGTTGCAAATTTTAAATACGCCAGGGATTGCCTTTTCTATAGTAAATTATTCAAAAAATAATTTTTTACTGTCGCATATTTTAATTACGCCAGGGATTGCCTTTTCTATAGTAAATTATTCAAAAAATAATTTTTTACTGTCGCAAATTATAATTACGCCAGGGATTGCCTTTTCTATAGTAAATTATTCAAAAATTCATTTTTTACTGTCTCAAATTTTAATTACGCCAGGGATTGCCTTTTCTATAGTAAATTATTCAAAAAATAATTTTTTACTGTCTCAAATTTTAATTACGCCAGGGATTGCCTTTTCTATAGTAAATTATTCAAAAAATAATTTTTTACTGTCTCAAATTTTAATTACGCCAGGGATTGCTTTTCTATAGTAAATTATTCAAAAAATCATTTTTTCTGTCACAAATTTTAATTACGCCAGGGATTGCCTTTTCTATAGTAAATTATTCAAAAAATAATTTTTTACTGTCGCAAATTTTAATTACGCCAGGGATTGCCTTTTCTATAGTAAATTATTCAAAAAAATAATTTTATACTGTCGCTAATTTTAATTACGCCAGGGATTGCCTTTTCTATAGTAAATTATTCAAAAATTCATTTTTTACTGTCTCAAATTTTAATTACGCCAGGGATTGCCTTTTCTATAGTAAATTATTCAAAAATTAATTTTTTACTGTCTCAAATTTTAATTACGCCAGGGATTGCCTTTTCTATAGTAAATTATTCAAAAATTCATTTTTTACTGTCTCAAATTTTAATTACGCCAGGGATTGCCTTTTCTATAGCAAATTTTCCAAAAAATAATTGTTTAGTGTCGCAAATTTTAATTACGCCAGGGATCGCCTTTTCTATAGTAAATTATTCAAAAAATAATTTTTTTCTGTCGCATATTTTAATTACGCCAGGGATTGCATTTTCTATAGTAAATTATTCAAAAAATAATTTTTTACTGTCGCAAATTTTAATTACGCCAGGGATTGCCTTTTCTATAGTAAATTATTCAAAAAATAATTTTTTACTGTTGCAAATTTTAAATACGCCAGGGATTGCCTTTTCTATAGTAAATTATTCAAAAAATAATTTTTTACTGTCGCAAATTTTAATTACGCAAGGGATTGCCTTTTCTATAGTAAATTATTCAAAAAATAATTTTTTACTGTCGCAAATTATAATTACGCCAGGGATTGCCTTTTCTATAGTAAATTATTCAAAAATTCATTTTTTACTGTCTCAAATTTTAATTACGCCAGGGATTGCCTTTTCTATAGTAAATTATTCAAAAAATAATTTTTTACTGTCTCAAATTTTAATTACGCCAGGGATTGCCTTTTCTATAGTAAATTATTCAAAAAATAATTTTTTACTGTCTCAAATTTTAATTACACCAGGGATTGCCTTTTCTATAGTAAATTATTCAAAAAATAATTTTTTTTGTCACAAATTTTAATTACGACATTGATTGCCTTTTCTATAGTAAATTATTCAAAAAATAATTTTTTACTGTCGCAAATTTTAATTACGCCAGGGATTGCCTTTTGTATAGTAAATTATTCAAAAAATAATTTTATACTGTCGCAAATTTTAAATACGCCAGGGATTGCCTTTTCTATAGTAAATTATTCAAAAATTAATTTTTTACTGTCTCAAATTATAATTACGCCAGGGATTGCCTTTTCTATAGTAAATTATTAAAAAAATAATTTTTTCTGTCACAAATTTTAATTACGCCAGGGATTGCATTTTCTATAGTAAATTTTGCAAAAAATAATTTTTTACTGTCGCAAATTTTAATTACGCCAGGGATTGCCTTTTCTATAGTAAATTATTCAAAAATTCATTTTTTACTGTCTCAAATTTTAATTACGACAGGGATTGCCTTTTCTATAGTAAATTATTCAAAAAATAATTTTATACTGTCGCAAATTTTAAATACGCCAGGGATTGCCTTTTCTATAGTAAATTATTCAAAAATTAATTTTTTACTGTCTCAAATTATAATTACGCCAGGGATTGCCTTTTCTATAGTAAATTATTAAAAAAATAATTTTTTCTGTCACAAATTTTAATTACGCCAGGGATTGCATTTTCTATAGTAAATTTTGCAAAAAATAATTTTTTACTGTCGCAAATTTTAATTACGCCAGGGATTGCCTTTTCTATAGTAAATTATTCAAAAATTCATTTTTTACTGTCTCAAATTTTAATTACGACAGGGATTGCCTTTTCTATAGTAAATTATTCAAAAAATAATTTTATACTGTCGCAAATTATAATTACGCCAGGGATTGCCTTTTCTATAGTAAATTATTCAAAAACTAATTGTTTAGTGTCGCAAATTTTAATTACGCCAGGGATTGCCTTTTCTATAGTAAATTATTCAAAAAATAATTTTATACTGTCGCAAATTATAATTACGCCAGGGATTGCCTTTTCTATAGTAAATTATTCAAAAAATAATTTTTTACTGTCGCAAATTTTAATTACGCCAGGGATTGCCTTTTCTATAGTAAATTATTCAAAAATTAATTTTATACTGTCGCAAATTTTAATTACGCCAGGGATTGCCTTTTGTATAGTAAATTTTGCAAAAAATAATTGTTTAGTGTCGCAAATTTTAATTACGCCAGGGATTGCCTTTTCTATAGTAAATTATTCAAGAATTCATTTTTTACTGTCTCAAATTATAATTACGCCAGGGATTGCCTTTTCTATAGTAAATTATTCAAAAAATAATTTTTTCTGTCACAAATTTTAATTACGCCAGGGATTGCATTTTCTATAGTAAATTTTGCAAAAAATAATTTTTTACTGTCGCAAATTTTAATTACGGCAGGGATTGCCTTTTCTATAGTAAATTATTCAAAAATTCATTTTTTACTGTCGCAAATTTTAAATACGCCAGGGATTGCCTTTTCTATAGTAAATTATTCAAAAATTAATTTTTTACTGTCTCAAATTATAATTACGCCAGGGATTGCCTTTTCTATAGTAAATTAATCAAAAAATAATTTTTTCTGTCACAAATTTTAATTACGCCAGGGATTGCATTTTCTATAGTAAATTTTAAAAAAATAATTTTTTACTGTCGCAAATTTTAATTACGCCAGGGATTGCATTTTCTATAGTAAATTATTCAAAAATTCATTTTTTACTGTCTCAAATTTTAATTACGCCAGGGATTGCCTTTTCTATAGTAAATTATTCAAAAAATAATTTTATACGGTCGCAAATTATAATTACGCCAGGGATTGCCTTTTCTATAGTAAATTATTCAAAAACTAATTGTTTAGTGTCGCAAATTTTAATTACGCCAGGGATTGCCTTTTCTATAGTAAATTATTCAAAAAATAATTTTATACTGTCGCAAATTATAATTACGCCAGGGATTTCCTTTTCTATAGTAAATTATTCAAAAAATAATTGTTTAGTGTCGCTAATTTTAATTACGCCAGGGATTGCCTTTTCTATAGTAAATTATTCAAAAATTAATTTTTTTCTGTCGCAAATTTTAATTACGCCAGGGATTGCCTTTTCTATAGTAAATTATTCAAAAAATAATTTTTTACTGTCTCAAATTTTAATTACGCCAGGGATTGCCTTTTCTATAGTAAATTATTCAAAAAATAATTTTTTACTGTCTCAAATTTTAATTACGCCAGGGATTGCCTTTTCTATAGTAAATTATTCAAAAAATAATTTTTCCCGTCACAAATTTTAATTACGCCAGGGATTGCCTTTTCTATAGTAAATTTTGCAAAAAATAATTTTTTACTGTTGCAAATATTAAATACGCCAGGGATTGCCTTTTCTATAGTAAATTATTCAAAAAATAATTTTTTACTGTCTCAAATTTTAATTATGCCAGGGATTGCCTTTTCTATAGTAATTTTTGCAAAAAATAATTGTTTAGTGTCGCAAATTTTAATTATGCCAGGGATTGCCTTTTCTATAGTAAATTTTGCAAAAAATAATTGTTTAGTGTAGCAAATTTTAATTACGCCAGGGATTGCCTTTTCTATAGTAAATTATTCAAAAATTCATTTTTTACTGTCGCAAATTTTAATTACGCCAGGGATTGCCTTTTCTATAGTAAATTATTCAAAAAATAATTTTTTTCTGTCGCAAATTTTAATTACGGCAGGGATTGCCTTTTCTATAGTAAATTTTGCAAGAAATAATTGTTTAGTGTCGCAGATTTTAATTACGCCAGGGATCGCCTTTTCTATAGTAAATTATTCAAAAAATAATTTTTTACTGTCGCAAATTTTAATTACGCCAGGGATTGCCTTTTCTATAGTAAATTTTGCAAAAACTAATTTTTAACTGTCGCAAATTTTAATTACGCCAGGGATTGCCTTTTCTATAGTAAATTTTGCAAAAAATAATTGTTTAGTGTCGCAAATTTTAATTACGCCAGGGATTGCCTTTTCTACAGCAAATTATTCAAAAAATATTTTTTTCTGTCACAAATTTTAATTACGCCAGGGATTGCCTTTTCTATAGTAAATTATTCAAAAATTCAGTTTTTACTGTCTTAAATTTTAATTACGCCAGGGACTGCCTTTTCTATAGTAAATTATTCAAAAATTCATTTTTTACTGTCGCAAATTTTAATTACGCC